>JAMPIV010012052.1:0-55000 GCA_024509875.1 Oreohelix idahoensis
CATTCTTTTGTATTGTGCGAGGTCTGCTTACAATGATGACAATATTTCCTCTCCCTCCTCATGAAGTAAGGGGAGTTTTCCTGTGCATTTTTCGTGTTTGAGTTAGTTGACCGGTCTCTGCGTGTATCTTGCGTTGGAGCGTTTACCTGTGATCGCTGATTTTGGGTGGGCTGGGTGATTGGTTTAGGTTGAAGTTCAGCAGGTTTCCGTTTGAAGGTTTGAGTCTCTGCTATAGCATTTTGAAACCTTTCTGCTAACGTAAGGATTGGTTCGAGTCGGTCTGCCCCGTGCTCCACTAGGAACTTTCTCATCTCTGGTGACATTGTTTCCTTGATTTGCTCTACCAGGAAGAGTTCATGTAATCCTTCGTAAGTCTTAGGAAATTTTTCCAAATCGCGCCACTTTTCGAGATATGATTCAATCCTAGCAGCAAATTGGCCAAATGTTTCTCCTCCTTCTTTGTGAGATCGGCAAAAAAAAACGCTTTCGGTAATTGTCGGCTGTAAGCTGAAAACGCCGTAACAGTGCTTGCTTGAGAGCGTCATAATCATTCTGTTCTGCTGGGGTTAATTTTGTAAAAACTTCGTAAGCCGTCCCTCTTAATCCTTGAGAAAGTTTAAGATTCCACATGTTTTTGGGCAGGCCATACGATGAAGCAGTTCGCTCATATCTATCCAAGAACAGATCAATTTGTTCATTTCGCTCGCAAAATTTTTCCATTGTGAAAGTCATTGCAGGTGAGTTGAGTGCTAGACCAGCAGAGGCGTTGTCAGGTGATGAAGCGTTAGTGGGAGAAGCGGGACGATTTTGAACCTCTAGTTCTTTGAGCCGGAACTCATGAGCCCGTATCCTTTCGTTTTCTTCTCTTTGTTTTTCTATTTCGGCCTCTATGAATGCATTACCTTCTTCTTCACTCATTCCAACCTCTTTAGTGTATTTTAAAAGATCCATCCTTAGTTTTAGTAAATCAGTCATTTTCTATATTTCAGTGCAGGTTGTTACACTCTCCCAGTATGTTACACTAGTTTCTGGGTATTACTAATATTTCTATGAAGTATTGTAATACAACAAACCAATACAACTAACTGATAATCAATTTACTAAGCCCCAGGGAGTACTATTAACTCTATGAAGTAATGTAACTCGTTAATGGAAGTTTAGTATAATTGGATTTTTGACAATTCCTTATTTCTGCTGAATTAAGGTCTCATCACTTGAGTAATACTCAAGTATAAACAATTCCCTTCAATATCTCACACACATACACACTCTACTGCCTGTTAAATGTACCACTTAATTACCTTAGTTAACTATTTAACGTAATTAAATAACCCTGAATTAAATTAGTGACAGCAACGTTCTGTTACTTTAAAATTATAATTGTTCTGTTCAGATACTACCAGAAGTGTCGTTGTCTAGGGCGTTATAAAAATTATAGTCCACAGTATAGGCTAATAGTTCAAGATTCCTTACAGTTTTTTCTGCAGAACAATTTAAAGACAAGATTCCCTGTAGTCACTGTGAAATAAGAATCAAGAAATTCAATCCCAAGGACGAGATTCCCAATAATTGTCGCATGAAAATATAATTAATAGTAGGTAAGCTTGACAGCTGTATAGGCGTGATGGACAATAGTGCACACGGACGTGTGATAGTGGTGCGCAAGAGAGATAGGCAGAAGGCACAGGCTGAGTCAGTGAGTTCTTCACTAAGAAAACCACACACACAGCTCTTCTTGTTTTCTCTGGCGACAATATTACTCTTTTGCACACACTGTGTCACTCACAAATAGTAGGGTAAAAAAAGTAAAGTTAGATTGAGGATTTGGTAGTCTGAACTGAACGAACAATCCTATCGAGGTTAACTCAATTTTATTCAATTTAGAAATGTAAATAAATCAGTGGTGGCCAAGATTTAAGGTTGGCCGAGGGCCAGATTAATGGTAAAGATTAACACCCGAGGGCCAGACCTATAAAATCCTTAAAACATAACGTTCTGATATTTTAGTTTTACAAATAGTATAAAACAAATATAAAAATTGTATAAATAGTAAAATATTCCCGGCATATAAGCTTTTTGCTGGAAAATATATGAAATATATATAATATATATATATATAATATATTTGTTATATATCCTTTATATGAATGTTATATACATACTATATATATATATATATATATTGGAATAAATATCATAATCCATATACTATATATATATAAATAATGAACCACATACAGAAAGCAACGGCAAACTACTGTACTGCACATCTGCCAAGACATTTATACCAGTCTTCGAACTGAAATTACTGTTTAAAAAAATATAATGAATCTGATGTTTTAATTTGTTTTGTAATTTGTAATTTGACATGTAATTATTTATTTCAAACATCCATTTGTGTGTTATTTCATTGTGAAGAGTGTGGCTTCAATCAACAATAAGAGGCCGACCAAAACAGGTTGGCGGGCCGGTCAAAACAGGTTGGCGGGCCGGATCTGGCCCGCGGGCCGTAGTTTGGCCACCGCTGATGTAAATAAATCAATAAGGATTTTTACAGCAAATAATAATAAAGATTATCACGAGAAAACAAACTCACAACAATTTGATGATTTTAAAGAAGAAAAAAATTATTACACCAATAGTGAAAACAAGGATTATGAATGAATTGTGTTAGTAAAGTTCCCGGCAGGCCTGATAGGCTTTTGCTGGAAAATATGTGAAATACTGTTTGTGTGTAAATGAATGTTTGTTCCTTTGTTCCTTTGGTGTGAATGTTGGAAACAACTTATATCCTGGGGGTCTCTTGGAAAAATATATCGTAATCCAATGCTTGAAATTAACTTCACTGTTCGAATAAGGTATCCACAAAGGGGCACAGAATCTGAACACGATTTTATAAATCCAAGATTGGGGTAACGACTTCACTGTTCGAATAAGGTATCCACAAAGGGCACAGAATCTGAACACGATTTTTATAAATCCAAGAAAGGTGTAACGTATCCACAGTTGATGCGATATCCACAGATAACGAATTTGCTTCCAAAGGTGGGATGGAGGGTTAAAATGGGTGGAGTATGGTAGGGTGATGGTTGTTAAGGGTAATATCTGGTGTTGAGAATCGTTGCAATAATTGCAGTAATTGAAGTAATTGAAATGATTGAAATGATTGAAGTGAATTATTGTGACTGGTGGACGAGGACTATATGGCCACTGGCCAAAGGTAACCTCTTTTCAGCAATACGAGACAAGACTTTGCACTGCATAAATCTGTTAGACAAAACAAAAATACATGTGTAACTACTCTTCTGCTGCAACATGCAGATTACAACAGAAACAATTTAAGCAGTGTCCAGCGTCGGCATGTTGATATCCATGCATGCGTCTCGTTCCTAAAATAGGTCAGTCCATTCTTAAACATTCCTGTCTGCTGTGAATGAATTAGCTGGACAGTCCAGGTACATAAACAATAACAAGACTTGCTTCCTCCCCTGTCAGACAAAGTTACATGAGGGTCCGCTAGAGAATCCTCCTGTGCTTTCCACCGTTCATTCTTTCCCGCGTTCATAATAATATGCTCATACATTAATGTTACAAACATTGAAAAGTAAAATGGTCATTGAAATTATGAATGATACAAACATTGTAACATAACATCGCTTTAAAATACAAGCAGTGAAAATAAATGAATTTTCGTAAGCATTTATGATACAGACATGATAAAAGAAACCCGTTTATATAATACACTTAGACTTTCACCATGATAGTAATATATTTCATTAGACTTTCACCATGATAATAATATATTTCATATCTATATATTTAAGCTAATTTCCTATATACTGGAAAAGCGAATACATACCCGCTCCGAAATTTATAGATAGTCTGTAAGTTAAACTAGAGGGCACTATGTGTGTTTAACTCAAGTCTCCCTTATGCACAGTTTTACTTTACAAGACTAAGAAATGCGTCTTACTCTTCCAGTATGCTTCTCACCAGTGAAGTCTAAAAACTAGTTTCTTAAAGAAAGAATTACTTTCGATTTACCCGCTACATTTTAAACGTTTCCATGATAGCCAAAATAGTTTGCATATTGAATGTCACTTGTACGTGCTGTGGTTCCGAGCTCAGAAGTTTTAACAATGAGGAAGAAGACAGGCCATAAATTTCTAGACAGACGAGTCTGGAAAATCCTAACAGACCTGAACGCTGGTTGACCGTATCTTCACCTGAGTTAAGGTGCGTGAGAAACATTTTTTTCCAGAAACTTAGGATAGACAGAAAATAAAGCAATATACAGGATGGACAGAAAATTTCAAATAGGCAAATTATCTTCACTCTGTGACAGATACCCCGAACTTAAGTTAGTTGCCCAACTAAATCAGAGAGAGATGATAATTTGGCTAGTGTGTATCATTCCCAGTGTCGTCCATTAATTCCTTCTCTGTTCCTTCTTCCGAGGTTCCCTCAGATTGTTTCTTATCTGCTGGCGTTAAAAGATGATTTTCTGCACTACTAGCAAGTTCCTCTACTGAATGTCTGCTTAAAAAATCTGCTCCTACATTTTCAGGACCGGGGATGTACTCGACCCTGAAGGAATAGACACTTAGCAAAATAGCCCATCGCATTACTTTTGCATTTTGGTTTTTGCAAGCTGCTAGAAACGTGAGGGGTGCGTGATCCGTTTGCACGACAAATGAGACTCCATAAAGAAATTCGTGGTGCCTTTTTACTCCCGCCACTAGAGCCAAGCATTCTTTTTCAATGGTTGAATAGTTGCGTTCTGCAGCGTTCAATTTTCGGCTAGCATAGGCCACGGGAAAAAGCATTTCCGGGTAGTTTTCATCAGCTTGAAGCAACGTTGATCCTATTCCAAGATTACTGGCATCTACTCTTAGCACAAAGGTCTTTGTGAGGTCAGGGAGGCGTAATATGGGCTTCGTCGTCAGCTTTTCTTTGAGTGTGGTGTAGGCGCTCTCACATTGAGCCGTCCATGTTACCTTTTCAGGTTGACCTTTCTTTGTGAGGTCAGTTAACGGTGCAGTCAAACTATTAAAGTTCTCAATGAACCGTTGATAATAACCACAGAGTGACAAAAACGACCTAGTGTCCTTTTTCGTTATGGGTCGCTTTGCATTTCGGATTTTGTCAACGTTTTTTCTCTACTGGCCACAAGCAACCATGAGTGATCGTATGTCCTAAAAATTCAAGTTCTCTGAATCCAATCAGACACTTGCTTGGGCGTGCTGTTAAACCAGTTTCCTTGAGCCGCCTGAGGAGCAGGGCTAACGCTTCTTCATGTTCTTCAAATGTAGCCGTTGCGATAAGAATATCATCCATAAAATTATGAATGGTATTGCTTTGTAAAGGGTGTAATAGTTTTCTCATCATCCGGGTAAAAGCTCCAGGTGCGTTATGTAATTCAAAAGGCATTACATTGAACGTGTAATGTCCGTCACTGGTACTAAAGGCGAGCAATGGTCTAATCTCTTCCTTTACCGGAATTTGATAATAGCCTTTACTAAGGTCTATTTTAGAGAAAATGGTTGCTCTGCTCAGCTTTGTAAAGAGTTCATTAGGGCTCGGTAATGGTTCTGGTTGGAACTCTGTTACAGTGTTGAGTAACCTATAATCGATGCATAACCGAGTTTCCCCGTTGGGTTTCTGTAGAAGCACTACACTTGAACTGTAAGGGGATGTCGATTCAGAGATTATGTTATCTTGCAGTAGCTTGTCAATCTCTTCTCGTAAAGCGTTGGCTTTAGCGTATGGAACTGGGTAAATCTTAGTCCTGACAGGCTTAGGATCTAATACTTTTATATCAAACTCCAAGAGGTTGGTTAGTCCCGGTTTATCGGTGAGCACTTCTGAATATTCAGCCAACAGTTGTCTTACATCATGCTGTTGCGATTCAGTTAATGTTTCACAGAGCTTCACATCCGTGTGTGATTCTTCCTGTTTTAGCGGGTATTCAGCATATTCGTGGGGGTCATTATCCGCTTCCATTGCAACCGCTAAGGTCAGGAGATGTGCTTGAGGAGCAGCGAGGCGTTCCATGTATTTTTTAAGTAAGTTAACATGATAAATCTTTTCCTTCCCTCGTATGGAGATTTTGTAGTTTGTTCGAGAGATTTTCTCGAGTACTTCAAATGGTCCCTGCCATCCTATCTGAAGTTTGTTATTCCCTGTTGGGAGTAACAGCAGTACTTTCTCTCCAGGTTGTAGTACTCTTTCCTTCGCAGTCTTATTGTACCGTTTTGCATGCTTGGCACGAGCTTGTCGGAGGTTAGTGTTGGCTAATTCCCAACCTATCTTTAACCTTTCCTTCAGTTCTTGCACATATTTTGATGCAGATACAATAGATTCGTCTGCTTTCTGGTCGGTTAAAGACCTAAGCAATGCTTCCAGGGGTCCCTTTATTGGCCGTCCAAATAATAATGTTGCAGGAGGTAGACCAGTGGAGGCATGCGGCACTTCCCTATAGGCAAATAAGGCAGCCGGCAAGAATAAGTCCCAGTTTTCTGGTCTTTCTTGTGCTAATTTTCGCAGCATGGTGATGAGGGTCCCGTTATATCTCTCTACCTGTCCGTTTGCTTGAGGATTATAGGGTGAGGTGTGAATATGCTGAGTACGGAAGATCTTAAAGACCTCTTCCATCAGATGTCCTCTAAACTGCGATCCATTATCAGTGAGTATTTGCTGTGGAAATCCGAGCCTTGTGAAAATACTCACGAGCGCTTCTGCGACATGTACAGAATCAGAAGAAGGGAGCGCCACTGCTTCTGACCACATAGTACAGGTGTCGACTAGAGTCAAAATACAACAATTTCTCCGCTTTGTTCTTAAGAGTGGGCCTACTATATCTACAGCTACTCTTTCGAACGGAGTACCGACAATAGGCATTTCCCCCAATGGAGCAGGGGGTGTCCAGTGTCTTGGTGCCACCCTTTGGCACTGCGCACAGGATTTCACAAATCGGATGATGTCCCCGTTCATCCCAGGCCAGTAATAGTGCGCTGCTATTCTTTGCATGGTAGCATTTTGTCCCATGTGGCCGCTAAAAGGAAGAGCGTGTCCCATCTCTAAAATTTGTGACCTATAAGTAGTTGGAACAACCAACTGGCTATGTTCTTGTCCAGTGTTGCCCGACCTACGGTATAGTAATCCCGATTTTGAATAAAAGTTTCCCTTTTTCAACGGGTTACTGGCAAGTGGCAGTTTCTTAAAACATGGTCCCAGTGTTGGATCCTTGTGTTGAGCATCCTTTAATTCCCGTGGTAGCAGGTTTGTCACTGGTCCTGGTTCCTGTTCTGTCCTCGCCTGACCTCTTGTAGTTACTGCTGCAGCTATCAGAGGTTTTCTTGGTTCCCCCAAGAACACATAGCGACATCCAAGAATTACATCATAGATTGGATTCTCCATAATGGCAGCTCGAATCCATCCTTTAACAAATTTTGAATCGATATAAATGTTTGCTATTTTCAATGTCATAGGAGTGTCTCCTTTCACGGCTCCACACAGATCTACTGTCTCCGAGGTTATCTGCTCAGGTGTGACCAAATGTGAAGCGATTATAGAGTCAAACTGTAATCCTGTGTCATAAAGACAGCGCACAAATTTCCCGTTTGCGATAATCTGATCCGTTACAGAATTCCGTTCTGGTTTACCACATTTTGTTCTGTCTTGACGCTGTTCTGGTGCGTCTCCTTGTAAACACGCCGCCAAGTGCGGGCTGGGCCGATTTCTACATTCTTTTGTATTGTGCGAGGTCTGCTTACAATGATGACAATATTTCCTCTCCCTCCTCATGAAGTAAGGGGAGTTTTCCTGTGCATTTTTCGTGTTTGAGTTAGTTGACCGGTCTCTGCGTGTATCTTGCGTTGGAGCGTTTACCTGTGATCGCTGATTTTGGGTGGGCTGGGTGATTGGTTTAGGTTGAAGTTCAGCAGGTTTCCGTTTGAAGGTTTGAGTCTCTGCTATAGCATTTTGAAACCTTTCTGCTAACGTAAGGATTGGTTCGAGTCGGTCTGCCCCGTGCTCCACTAGGAACTTTCTCATCTCTGGTGACATTGTTTCCTTGATTTGCTCTACCAGGAAGAGTTCATGTAATCCTTCGTAAGTCTTAGGAAATTTTTCCAAATCGCGCCACTTTTCGAGATATGATTCAATCCTAGCAGCAAATTGGCCAAATGTTTCTCCTCCTTCTTTGTGAGATCGGCAAAAACGCTTTCGGTAATTGTCGGCTGTAAGCTGAAAACGCCGTAACAGTGCTTGCTTGAGAGCGTCATAATCATTCTGTTCTGCTGGGGTTAATTTTGTAAAAACTTCGTAAGCCGTCCCTCTTAATCCTTGAGAAAGTTTAAGATTCCACATGTTTTTGGGCAGGCCATACGATGAAGCAGTTCGCTCATATCTATCCAAGAACAGATCAATTTGTTCATTTCGCTCGCAAAATTTTTCCATTGTGAAAGTCATTGCAGGTGAGTTGAGTGCTAGACCAGCAGAGGCGTTGTCAGGTGATGAAGCGTTAGTGGGAGAAGCGGGACGATTTTGAACCTCTAGTTCTTTGAGCCGGAACTCATGAGCCCGTATCCTTTCGTTTTCTTCTCTTTGTTTTTCTATTTCGGCCTCTATGAATGCATTACCTTCTTCTTCACTCATTCCAACCTCTTTAGTGTATTTTAAAAGATCCATCCTTAGTTTTAGTAAATCAGTCATTTTCTATATTTCAGTGCAGGTTGTTACACTCTCCCAGTATGTTACACTAGTTTCTGGGTATTACTAATATTTCTATGAAGTATTGTAATACAACAAACCAATACAACTAACTGATAATCAATTTACTAAGCCCCAGGGAGTACTATTAACTCTATGAAGTAATGTAACTCGTTAATGGAAGTTTAGTATAATTGGATTTTTGACAATTCCTTATTTCTGCTGAATTAAGGTCTCATCACTTGAGTAATACTCAAGTATAAACAATTCCCTTCAATATCTCACACACACATACACACTCTACTGCCTGTTAAATGTACCACTTAATTACCTTAGTTAACTATTTAACGTAATTAAATAACCCTGAATTAAATTAGTGACAGCAACGTTCTGTTACTTTAAAATTATAATTGTTCTGTTCAGATACTACCAGAAGTGTCGTTGTCTAGGGCGTTATAAAATTATAGTCCACAGTATAGACTAATAGTTCAAGATTCCTTACAGTTTCTGCAGAACAATTTAAAGACAAGATTCCCTGTAGTCACTGTGAAATAAGAATCAAGAAATTCAATCCCAAGGACGAGATTCCCAATAATTGTCGCATGAAAATATAATTAATAGTAGGTAAGCTTGACAGCTGTATAGGCGTGATGGACAATAGTGCACACGGACGTGTGATAGTGGTGCGCAAGAGAGATAGGCAGAAGGCACAGGCTGAGTCAGTGAGTTCTTCACTAAGAAAACCACACACACAGCTCTTCTTGTTTTCTCTGGCGACAATATTACTCTTTTGCACACACTGTGTCACTCACAAATAGTAGGGTAAAAAAGTAAAGTTAGATTGAGGATTTGGTAGTCTGAACTGAACGAACAATCCTATCGAGGTTAACTCAATTTTATTCAATTTAGAAATGTAAATCAGTGGTGGCCAAGCTAAGGTTGGCCGAGGGCCAGATTATGGTAAAGGGTAACACCCGAGGGCCAGACCTATAAAATCCTTAAAAAATAACGTTCTGATATTTAGTTTTATAAATATATAAATAAATATAAAAATATATAAATATAAAAATATATATATATATATATATATAATATATATATATATATATATTTATATATATATATATAGTATATATATATATATATATTATATATATATTTATATATATATTATAGATTATAACACATACAGAAATAATAAAGACTGTATCACGAGAAAACAAACTCACAACAATTTGATGATTTTAAAGAAGTAATTATTTATTTCAAAAAAAAATTATTACCCAAATAGTGAAAACAAGGATTATGAATGAATTGTGTTAGTAAAGTTCCCGGCAGGCCTGATAGGCTTTTGCTGGAAAATATGTGAAATACTGTTTGTGTGTAAATGAATGTTTGTTCCTTTGTTCCTTTGGTGTGAATGTTGGAAACAACTTATATCCTGGGGGTCTCTTGGAAAAATATATCGTAATCCAATGCTTGAAATTAACTTCACTGTTCGAATAAGGTATCCACAAAGGGGCACAGAATCTGAACACGATTTTATAAATCCAAGATTGGGGTAACGACTTCACTGTTCGAATAAGGTATCCACAAAGGGCACAGAATCTGAACACGATTTTTATAAATCCAAGAAAGGTGTAACGTATCCACAGTTGATGCGATATCCACAGATAACGAATTTGCTTCCAAAGGTGGGATGGAGGGTTAAAATGGGTGGAGTATGGTAGGGTGATGGTTGTTAAGGGTAATATCTGGTGTTGAGAATCGTTGCAATAATTGCAGTAATTGAAGTAATTGAAAATTGAAATGATTGAAAATTGAAATGAAGGGAATTATTGTGACTGGTGGACGAGGACTATATGGCCACTGGCCAAAGGTAACCTCTTTTCAGCAATACGAGACAAGACTTTGCACTGCATAAATCTGTTAGACAAAACAAAAATACATGTGTAACTACTCTTCTGCTGCAACATGCAGATTACAACAGAAACAATTTAAGCAGTGTCCAGCGTCGGCATGTTGATATCCATGCATGCGTCTCGTTCCTAAAATAGGTCAGTCCATTCTTAAACATTCCTGTCTGCTGTGAATGAATTAGCTGGACAGTCCAGGTACATAAACAATAACAAGACTTGCTTCCTCCCCTGTCAGACAAAGTTACATGAGGGTCCGCTAGAGAATCCTCCAGTGCTTTCCACCGTTCATTCTTTCCCGCGTTCATAATAATATGCTCATACATTAATGTTACAAACATTGAAAAGTAAAATGGTCATTGAAATTATGAATGATACAAACATTGTAACATAACATCGCTTTAAAATACAAGCAGTGAAAATAAATGAATTTTCGTAAGCATTTATGATACAGACATGATAAAAGAAACCCGTTTATATAATACACTTAGACTTTCACCATGATAGTAATATATTTCATTAGACTTTCACCATGATAATAATATATTTCATATCTATATATTTAAGCTAATTTCCTATATACTGGAAAAGCGAATACATACCCGCTCCGGAATTTATAGATAGTCTGTAAGTTAAACTAGAGGGCACTATGTGTGTTTAACTCAAGTCTCCCTTATGCACAGTTTTACTTTACAAGACTAAGAAATGCGTCTTACTCTTCCAGTATGCTTCTCACCAGTGAAGTCTAAAAACTAGTTTCTTAAAGAAAGAATTACTTTCGATTTACCCGCTACATTTTAAACGTTTCCATGATAGCCAAAATAGTTTGCATATTGAATGTCACTTGTACGTGCTGTGGTTCCGAGCTCAGAAGTTTTAACAATGAGGAAGAAGACAGGCCATAAATTTCTAGACAGACGAGTCTGGAAAATCCTAACAGACCTGAACGCTGGTTGACCGTATCTTCACCTGAGTTAAGGTGCGTGAGAAACATTTCCAGAAACTTAGGATAGACAGAAAATAAAGCAATATACAGGATGGACAGAAAATTTCAAATAGGCAAATTATCTTCACTCTGCGACAGTAGTAGTAGCACTAGTGGTGGTAGTAGTAGTAGCACTAGTGGTGGTAGTAGTAAGACTAGTGGTGGTAGTAGTAGTAGTAGGACTAGTGGTGGTAGTAGTAGTAATAGGACTAGTGGTGGTAGTATTAGTAGTAGGACTAGTGGTAGTAGTAGTAGTAGGACTAGTGATGGTACTAGTAGTAGTAGCACTAGTCGTGGTGGTAGTAGTAGTAGTAGCACTAGTAGTGGTGGTAGTAGTAGTAGCACTATTGGTGGTAGTAGTAGTAGTAGGACTAGTGGTGGTAGTAGTAGTATTTGCACTAGCGGTGGTAGTGGTATTATTTGCACTAGCGGTGTTAGTAGTAGTAGCAGCATTAGCGGTGGTAGTAGTAGTAGTAGTAGCACTAGTGGTGGTAATACTAGTAGAAATAGTAGTAGTAGTAGCACTAGCGGTGGTAGTAGTAGTAGAAGTAGTAGCACTGGATGTGGCAGTAGTAGAAGTAGTAGTAGCACTAGCGGTGGTAATACTTGTAGAAATAGTAGTAGTAGAAGTAGCACTAGCGGTGGTAGTAGTAGTAGAAATAGTAGTAGTACTAGCGGTAGCAGTAGTAGTAGTTGTAGTAGCACTAGTGGTGGTAGTAGTAGTAGCACTAGCGGTGTTAGTAGTAGTAGTAGCACTAGCGGTGGTAGTAGAAGTAGTAGTAGTAGCACTAGCAGTGGTAGTAGAAGTAGTAGTAGTAGCACTAGCGGTGGTAGTAGAAGTAGTAGTAGTAGCACTAGCGGTGGTAGTAGAAGTAGTAGTAGTAGCACTAGCGGTGGTAGTAGAAGTAGTAGTAGTAGTAGCACTAGCGGTGGTAGTAGAAGTAGTAGTAGTAGCACTAGTAGTGGTAGTAGTAGTAGCACTAGCGGTGTTTAGTAGTAGCACTAGCGGTGGTAGTAGAAGTAGTAGTAGTAGCACTAGCGGTGGTAGTAGAAGTAGTAGTAGTAGCACTAGTAGTGGTAGTAGTAGTAGCACTAGCGGTGGTAGTAGTAGTAGTAGCACTAACGGTGGTAGTAGTAGTAGTAGCACTAGCGGTGGTAGTAGAAGTAGTAGTAGTAGCACTAGCGGTGGTAGTAGAAGTAGTAGTAGTAGCACTAGCGGTGGTAGTAGAAGTAGTAGTAGTAGCACTAGCGGTGGTAGTAGAAGTAGTAGTAGTAGCACTAGTAGTGGTAGTAGTAGTAGCACTAGCGGTGTTTAGTAGTAGCACTAGCGGTGGTAGTAGAAGTAGTAGTAGTAGTAGCACTAGTGGTGGTAGTAGTAGTAGCACAAGCGGTGTTTAGTAGTAGCACTAGCGGTGGTAGTAGAAGTAGTAGTAGTAGCACTAGCAGTGGTAGTAGTTGTAACGGCGGTAGCAGCAATCATCATCATCACCCTCCAACTCCCAAAGCAGCATTGACCTTCAACAAACTTACGCCAAGTCTTACTGCCCCGTGCTTCCAGCTCAAGCTCTATCTGTGCTGACCTCATCCTTTTCATATTTATCTCTTCTCCGTGTGTTTCTCGGTCTTCTCCCTCTGCCTCTCTTACCCTGGAGACTTCAGAACAAGGACTGTCTTGTAATGCTAAGAACAGGTTTCCTCATAGTGTGTCCTGTTTATCGCTGTCGTAGATTTTGATAGGTATTTAAGATAGATTCTGGTCCCGTCTGAATAGAGCGGAAAAAGGTGGTAACTCAGTGAGAGATAAGGTAAAGAGTGAATAGTTTAAAGGTAGAATCTGTCACTGGATTGAGAAGATACTCTAGTCCAGCCTATCTTTACGACTGAAATTTGTTTATCAGACAAACTCTCCCTTCCGTATATATTAACATATATACTATTAACTACTAACATACACACTCACAGATACGTGACGACAACCAGACGCACAAACGTGAAAACTATAGTAAATGGGGTATGGATATTGGGCTAAGCTGATCCAACACAGGTAATTAAGTTTTGTTAAGTTTATTATCATAAAAAAAACTTCACAACATCCAATATCAATAGCAATAGAAAAAATCATAGGTTACAGAAATTAACAAAATATAGACCCATAAGTGCAATCCCCTCTGTTGAGACAAGATCCCGCAAGAAAGAAGTTAATAACCCCCAAAAAGGTCAAAAGAGTTGCGCTATGGTATAGAATTGACTATACTGTAAAGAACAGAGTTCCTAATTAATCTATCCTGAAAATAACAGTATTAGCAAACAAAAAGAAGAACAAAAGTGAGTACAATGATTATACAATAGAAGAATTATTCACTCGCTTCCTCTCTGCTCTGACAAACCTATGGCCACATTTAGTCACGCTTACCTAATAGTTGTTTTAACAACATCTGGAACTCTCCACGATACACGTAACAAATCCAGTGTTTGGGTTTTGGCAAAATAAGCCCCAGTTCCTCTAAGGCTGATTAATCCTCCTATTGGGGAACGCTTACTTTGTTACTGTTAATTGGATCTGTTTATGTCACATCAATTAGTCCAGGTAGGAAAATAATTTCGAGATCGAATGTTCACAGTGTACAGTAGCTTGTAATTTCCGATAGCTAAAAAGAATGTCAGGTGAGTAAATCTTTCTGGATAAATCCTCGCCACACCACAGTGGTCAGTAGTCGGGTAGTGTTAAGTTTTATATTTTCGCCACAGCGGGCTGAATGTAAATTGGAAATGAAAAGAAATCTGGGTATCTATATGTCCCATTATCGTTATTCTTATTTGTCAAATGTTCTCTCTCTCTCTCTGTCTCTCTGGGTAAAACTAGAGGGCCGAACAGGTCAACCTCTAAGACCCGATATACATAAGAGTGTTTTTGATGCTATTTGACTTAGACTTAGACCCCTTTTCTCAGATTAAGGCCGCTGGTAGGTTTGGTTTGTGATCCGTACTAGATTTAGGAAGAAAATACAAACCATTAAATCACAATATCAGTATTCTATCCTAACCCGCGTAATGTATGATTTATTATCCACACGGTTATTAAATTAGATTAGAAACCACAGATGTCTAGCTTATCTTATCGTTTTTATTAACCCGTGAAATAAGCGCTAGTCATTTACAAAATTACCCATAATGGATTAGAGATAAATATATATTTCGTCAGTACTCTAACGTCTAGTGCATTTACTAGTCAATTAAAATATCTCTTTCTGGGTAATAGCGAGTAATTAAATTTACGTTAAGCTGGGAAAGATTAGCTATATGTTATTTAATACGCTGGCCAATTAACCACAGAAAATCCTAGTGAAATATAATGACGAACTTTAACAGTTAAATCACTCAAAATGCTAGTATAAATATTTACCGCAACACAGAAAATGAAATATCTCCACGAAATACTAAGTAATTCCACTTGTACAATGGGTCTAAGATTCGCGCTAGATATTCCGAAAATTCTGTGGCTACTAGATAAATTGATTTTAAAGGCTGGGGTATATATATGAAATTTGTATAAAATCGCTAGCGAGTGCGAGATATCGCGCCTTAGCCCGTCTTTTGGGAAAATCTGCGGTCGGTTCCTAAATGAAAGCTTTATTTCTCACCTATGCCGACCTCATGATCTTCGCTAGCGAACGGCCTGTCCTTTGATCTGGTCCGCAACACTGTAGCTAATTACGGCCCCTGGGGATCACGAACAACCGGATGTGGGGGAGGGTAACTGTAGTTATCTCCCCTTTCTTGCATTCGCTTAATTCCCCCTGACAAATGTAACTACCGAAAGTACGTCTTTTGACTTATCGCCCTTGATTCTACCATTAGACGACTCGTTCTCTCTCTACGCGCGTTAATTGTCTGATCTGTCACTATTCAACGATTTGCCCAATCGCTCGCGTGATAATACAGTTAACGGCTCTACTCGCTGGCTGTTTACCTGTCCCGTCGTGGACTAGCTAATAGGTATGTTTGTAAACATTCCTAGTGCCTGTAAGACATATAGAAAAGAAAAATAGGCGTGACTAGAATTATGAGTTAGACAGATAGCGGAGTGTAGGGGTTCTGCGTTTAACAAAACGTGAATACTAATAAGGAAGCAAAGGTGGGAAATCAGGTACTTATTTACATAACCTGTCACAATCGCCAACGTCCGGTTCTCATTTCAGAGCAAGGACAGTCTTTTAATGCTAAGAACAGGTGTCCTCATAGTATGTCCTGTTCATCGCCAACGTCCGGTTCTCATTTCAGAGTAAGTACAATCTTGTAATGCTAAGAACAGGTTTCCTCATAGTATGTCCTGTTCATCGCCAACGTCCGGTTCTCATCCTTTGTTCGACTGGCATGTCGTCAGTTCTACATTGGTGACCTTGTCATATCATTTGACTTCTTGTCTAAGTTAAGTGCCCAGTCATTTCTCTCGATCTCCATATATTTCATAATGTAATGAAAGCTCCTCTAACCTTTTGTATTCTTATGTTGATATCACTGTCTGTCCCTCCGACTTTGTAATAGTAGCACATGCAGTAGGTAGAAGTAAAAGTAATAATTATTGTTGTTATGACAGAAGTAGTAGTAGTAATAGTAGTGGTAAAATTTAGCTATTTTCTTAGTACTTGTAGTCGTGGTATCGATTATAGTTTTATTATTATTATTATTAGCATCAGTAGTAGTCTCAGCAGCACTACAAGTGACAGTAGCTGCAGTAGTAGCAGCTTAAGTAGTAGTAGTAATTGTTGTTGTAATAGTGGTAGAATTATAAGAGAAAGTATATGGGGCAAGGGGGGTAGCAGTTTGCAGAAGAGAAAGTCTACTTCGCTATTGCATGCCACCTATTAACAGTATAAACAAAAACTCAAGAGGCACCCTTGTTGTTTACTTAATTGTATTTATTTATTTGTGTCATTGTAAAGGTGACCTGGTACAAAGTAGCTTGGCAAAAATTACTGTAAACCTGAGATTAAACTGACTGATAACTGTAACGAGCTTCATTCTCACTCTGAATGTATTGTGTACATCTTTCTGTTTGTCTGAATATATTGTGTACATCTTATCTGTTAATCTGAATATATTGTGCACGTCTTTCTGTTTGTCTGAATATAGAAAGATTAAAGGATATTTTGGTGTCCCCTTGTCATGTGGTCATATCGTGTACAGCCCAAGTGTTTACCTCTAATCGCCAGCGAATGGATGACACAAAACGCATTACGTTGGCTCAGTGGTTGTTAGTGGTTTCGTGAGCTTCCGTTGTTCGTGATTTTGTTCCCGTTGTGTTGGGTCTCTTCACTAAAGCAGCTTAAGTTCTGCTCTCCTCGCTGCGCTGTTCGTGTCGGGCGGAAACAGGATTTCTGAAAAGACGGGAAACTGACAGGTCATTAGCTGCACACCAACCGCATGTTATATATTTTTTAAATATGGAAGACGATCATAGATACTTTCCCACACCTACGCGTGATTCGAAGTTCGGATCTACTCATCACTCTGCTCATTGTCCTACTGAATTATCGCCTGTAGGAAGGTCACGAGACTCGACGCCCTCGTATTTAAGCAGAGGTAGGAAAAAATTTATTAACACTCGTTCCTTTTGTACTTTGGCTACAAAACTTAGCACGAACTCGGAGCAGCAGACGGGAGAGGTCGGTTCTGATATTGCAGCAGGGCTGGACGAAGTTTCATGTGATATAAATTGTTCACATTCCGAAGTTGACATTATAGATAGTGACGGAAGTGAGATCGAGTGTAATAGCCCGTGTTCGAACACAAGTCACCTGCATAATTCTTCGTCAAACTTGTCTCAATCGACATTGACACCGCAAACACTTCTTAGTTCTCAGACCGTTTCTGTTGCAGGCAATCACCCAGACTTGAACCACGAATTAACGACTTTTGCAGATCATCGAATGGGAAGCCTGTTGAGGAATGTTGGCCTTACTAATGAGAAGCCCGGAAGTTTAGGCTTCTCTACTGGTGACAGCAGATGTATACAAGATGATGCTACAGATAAATATAGCATGGATCTGCCTCAAATTTCCGTACGCCAGATAAATAATATGCTGGCAGGTGCCGAAAAAAGTTCCTGCAGTGAAAACGAAACACATGATACCATCGTCTTTAATTCTGAAGCCTACCCAGCAGAACCATCATTGATACCTGGTATTCATGTCAGCGAAGTTGGTCAGCTAGATTCATGGCACGGACAAGATGACGTCACTTCGGTCAACCAATTGCTAATGAGTGCTCAGTATGAACAAGTCCACTACCCGGAGCCAATGTTTACAGACAACAATGACCAGTCCGTAGATTCTCATCTACTTTCAGATGAACATGCATCCCAGAATCCAGTGCCATTGTCAAGTCCAACAAAACTTGTGCCAATATTTCGACGTCAGTTGAGCAAACGAAAGAGTGACAATTTTGAACCATTTTTACCGCAGTCAGTACATATAGAACATGATGATGAAGATGATGACGATGATGAATTCTTTTCTGTGGAAGGTTCTCAGGGCAGACGAAGTGATCAACGAAAATTACAAGTTGTTAGTAACTAGTAGATGTAACGAAAATTACAAGTTGTTAGTAACTAGTAGATGTAACGAAAATTACAAGTTTGTAAGTTATGTAATTAAATTACAAGTTGTAAGTAACTAGTAACTAGTAGAGTACAAGCTGTTAGTAACTAGTAGACATAACGAAAAGTACAAGTTGTAAGTAACTAGTAGACAGTTACAAGTTGTAAGTAACTAGTAGACAGTTACAAGTTGTAAGTAACTAGTAGACGAAAATTACAAGTTGTTAGTAACTAGTAGATGTAACGAAAATTACAAGTTGTTAGTAACTAGTAGATGTAACGAAAATTACAAGTTGTTAGTAACTAGTAGATGTAACGAAAATTACAAGTTGTTAGTAACTAGTAGACATAACGAAAATTACAAGTTGTTAGTAACTAGTAGACATAACGAAAATTACAAGTTGTTAGTAACTAGTAGATGTAACGAAAATTACAAGTTGTAAATAACTACTAGACATAAAGAAAATTACAAGTTGTAAATAACTACTAGACATAACGAAAATTACAAGTTGTTAGTAACTAGTAGATGTAACGAAAATTACAAGTTAGTAACTATTAGACATAACGAAAATTACTAGTTGTTTGTAACTAGTAGACATGACGAAAATTACTAGTTGTAAATAACTAGTAGACATAATGAAAAGTACAAGTTGTAAGTAACTAGTAGACATAACGAGAAGTTGCTGTAACTAGTAGACTTTACGAGAGTAACCGTTTTACTTCTCATTTATTTTGTACAAAATCTCCTTTACTTTCACTTTTATTTTTCAACGCTGGTTACACAAATAAAAGTGGTATTATAGTCAGTGTTACATATAAACAATAGACTAGCAACACGTGACGTTTCGGGATTACGCTTCGTCAGCAATAGTCACACCTGGAAACAAATATAGAAGTACCGGTATAGAAAGACTTTGAGAAGACGACAATGGACAGAGTATAGAAAGATTATGCTCCACACAGAAACAGATACAGGAAGTGAAAACAAGGGTAATAGAGGCCGAAAGACGCCAATAGAAAAGAAAGGAATACAGCACAAGAAAAATATGAAATCAGATGCGGTCAGAAACAGAACATTTCTTTTAAAGTTCAGAAGTACAAAAAGTACGAAAAACGACGAAGAAAAGGAAGAAGTCACTGATAAAATATGTACACGGCTACCTAATGGCAGAAATTAAGTCAGTGGTACTGGACATTCAGGGAAAAGAGAACCCATTTAGAAAACCTTGATCCTCCTCATTCAGCGCTTGGTATTAAACTTTCTTACCTTTTAGTAGTCCATTTATTAAATTCTTTGTTGGCATATTTTAGTTGTGAAAGAAAAGTCAAGAACAAGGGCACTTAAGAGCTCGGTGATACTGCGGAAATGGCTTCAAGTTGGCCGTGGAGTAACCGTTATATACATCATAATGGTTACTTTAACAATTGCCTCCTGCTGGCAGCATGGATAAAACCAGGTGTAAAGTTAAAAGCTGCAACCAAGGTGGAGTGCGTGGAGCTGGCAGCATGGATAAAACCAGGTGTACAGTTAAAAGCTGCAACCAAGGTGGAGCTGGCAGCATCAGCGTGTACAAACAAATATGTGCTACAGAAACCACTGCTACAAGAGCAGGTGAATGCTTTGTACAGGCTTCTGGCAAAAATGGGGGAGGGGTATCTGTGGTGGCCCCACGCTCCATGGGAAGCGGAAGAGAAAATGATGATTGATATTTGAACAGCGTTTCCTTAACAACCAGTGTGTTTATTTATTTATTTGTTTGTTTGTTTTCAGAATTGTGGGCACTTTAGTCTCATATACCTCGTAGTTGTCTGTATCATCTTTGATGTTAAATGGATCCTTTTAAAAATAAAATTAGTTCCCAATTCATCCTTCTTCTTCTTCCTCGTTCGTCCTGAAAATGACGTTGGTTGCGTTGTGTCGCCGTTTACAGTGAAGCTGCGATATTTGCGCCTTTCGGCCCGACACATCCGACATCCGCACGGTATTTTTTGGGGACCGAGTTTGCTTTCTCTCTTCGATCCTTACTCTCTCGGCCAGACTGCAGTGATGCAACCTGTTTCCAGGACCACCGTTTGGAGGTGGAGTAGGGTCTTGGTCAGCTCTGGTTCGCTGACCCTGACGCAAGCAGTCAAGCTATGAGTCGCTGACTGCATTCATCTCTTTTGCTGCGTCTTCGGTCCCCATATTCTTCCAATTTTCCTTCTGTCTAGCTGTCCGTCTTTAATATCCTTCGCTGCCGTGTGGAGTGTTATTTCTCTTGAGAATGATTTGATTGGCTGTGACATAGCCCATCATGGAAGCTGCAGTTGTGGTTTGTATAGCATGTTCTTTTTAGAGTAGTGTTCCTTTTGTTTATTTTTTTAATCTCAACATCGATCTTACAGGTACCTCACGGAGTACTACTTTTTGTTGCTTTAATGAACCAATTTACTATTTATATTTACGTTTAATTTGTTAAATAGGGCAACAGGTTTAGCCAAATCAAGTGTGAGAAAAATGTTCTAATTTCATTGGATCCGGCATGTCCCAGCCAGGAAGCCACTGATCTAAGTAAACAGACAGCCTTTTCAAGCAAGAAATGCTATTAAAACATGCACCTCTTATATTATAATCCATTATGTGATTATTACAACGGTTATTTGCATAACTGATGAAACCCGTCTTCGTCCAGTAGATCAGAGTGTCGTGAGAGGGTAGATGGTTATTGAATTTAATAAGATATCCTGGACATAAAGGTGTATCAGATGATACCAGGATAGTGCCAGATAAGAATCTGGTCTTATCAGTAATACCCCTTTCTCTGAAAAGAGTAAAGGTGTATAGACAACAAAGGTAGGGTCAAGCTGTATAAGTTCCCAGAGAAGATGGTAATGTAGTACTCTGAGTCCTTATGTGCTACCTCTCCAGATCCTCCTCTGTTAATATGGTGGTTATTATTGTTATTGACTCTGATAGGGGTAATTAATTAATTTAATTCACCAACAAAGACTGTAACTTAACTTAAAGAATTTAAGTAAGTCTGATGGTAAATATTTACAATTTAATTTGTACAGTTTCTCTTTTCTGTTTGAAAAGTTTTAAAAGAAATGATATGACAACATTAAATAAATAATAAAATATTCAACAAAGTCTTTCATTGAATGGAAATGTCTATCACTATGGAGAAAGTCTTGCTTGGATGGTTTCTCTCTGATTATTTACTATTTTATATTGTCACAGTTCTGATTGAAGACATACACTGCTTATTTGCATCATACAACTGTTTCTGTTTATTTTTGGTGTACTGGGATATGCTGGACAGTTGCCTTTGTGGGCAACTTATCTGAGTCACTGAAGATGGCTCCCTCTAATATTGGATAGAAATCTGTGTTGAAATTCTTCCAAGTGATACACACAAGATGTCTGGCCCTCTGACAGAGACCGGCACTGCATCCGTCGTAACCTCAGTAAGAGATGCCTCTTGTATACTTGTTAGGTTTACAGGATAAAACCTGAAACGAAGTTAAATGCAATCCCTATATTTTTTTTTAAACTATCCCTCTATGACACAGATGGGGATGATAGACAGTTTCAGACAGCGTGCTAGCAGATGCACAAGATATAATATAGTAGCAACAATCAATTTAGTTCACTGTGATCATAAATTTCTTCTACATCCTTATTTATAATCCTTTTCCCATGATCCGCCTCCCTACAATAATTTGGTTGTGAATAGAACCACTGAGTAATATATCAAACTATACAGTAATC
The DNA here is from genome assembly GCA_024509875.1 of Oreohelix idahoensis. Taxonomy (NCBI): domain Eukaryota; kingdom Metazoa; phylum Mollusca; class Gastropoda; order Stylommatophora; family Oreohelicidae; genus Oreohelix; species Oreohelix idahoensis. The sequence goes on from JAMPIV010012052.1 coordinate 21,963, forward strand.
CAATTACTTTAATCTTTCCTTATGTTCCTGGTATGTGTGTCATTCCATTTAAGAAATACTTCTTTAAATACTTTGCCAAACTTACAGACACACTTTGGCCATTATTCGCAATTATTTTGAATATTTCCCAAGGCTGGCTTTGCCTCCAGAATTACACACAAGCCTGTAAGTTCACCAGCAACACACTGTAATTTTCTAACACATTTACACACTTCCTATCGTACAGGTGGATTAATCACTAGAAATACACATAATTATATATATATATATATATATATATATATATATATATATATATATATATATATATATATATATATATATATATATATATATATATATATATATATATATATATATATATGTTATTACCCTCAGGCATACGCACAGACGAGCTGTTAATGGCTGTTTAAGGTCTGCTTTCAAGTACAGAAGGCAAATCGCTTCCACTAACACTTGCTTTCTTTTGCCGCTCTCTGTGGCTTTCAAATATTGTGACTGACCTGATTATGTTAGACACGCGCTATAAATAGTGTGGCCTCGAGCGTCCGAGGTAGTCCCCCAACGAATGTGTTTTGAGTTCAGAAAATATTGGTAAATTTTACCTATTGTACAAATTAGGAAAACTAAGATTTTATTTATCTACGTTATTCCTGGAGCGATTTTATTCATCTAAAGTTTAAAATACGCCCTATATTATTTTACATATTTCTAGTAAACAACTTTTTTCATTCCTAAATGCATTTTATTCTATGCGTACGTTACACAACTAAATAATGGACTAACCTGAGGCTTCGATGCATTCAACTAGAGATTTCTCCCGTCCTATATCAGTATTTGTAAAAGTATTAGTACTTACGGGTAGAGCAACATCCCTAATATTGTTTTGATAGCCTCTTCCAGGTGGTACTTCTTTCATAATGATGTAGTTAATTGTCCTTCGCTACTTGTTTGCACATATTTGGACTTCCATTTTATTTATCCAAGGCTGTAGTAAATACTGCATAACGGAGCATTCTGATTGGTCTGTGTATCTTGCAGTTCTTACAATGTATGGCGCGCGGTGTGGTCAGAGTTACTTAGAATTCGTGTTGTGATACAGACGTCACTTTACGACACAGAGTACTGGCGAGTATAAATAATATAGGACAAAGTTTGTCGTAAAAACTACCAGTACAAGAGCAAGGGGGGATTAAAGTGGCTCATGTTTCCTGCAAGAGGGCCTGTTGTAGTTCTGTCTCCATGCTCTGCCTGGAGCAGACATGTAATTTGTCACAGATTTCGTGGTCACCTTAAGGTTCGAAAAAATGAAGTACGCTAGGAAAGAATATGTCGACTAGAAATGTGTACACCTGTCATATACAATAAATATATTTGAACATAATTTCCAGGTGTTCCAGGTGTTAGTCGGCGCCCAGGTTAACGCTGTGTTTATTTTTTAACGAGAAGGTAAACTGGCGATTGCGGAATTCCAGTGAAAACGGAATCAGGTAGAGTGCGGGTCGGAGCATTTGATATGAGGTATCACCGTGGAACGTTTGGTTCGAGTTTCTTTAAGGTAATTGTGACGTCACAAAACATCAACCAGTTAACTGACGCCTACAGTCCGACTTGAGTTATTCAGTCGGCGGTTTTCGTATATTTCTGGAATCAATAATGTTTCCTTATCGTACGCTGAGCTATAGTAGGAGCATTTGGATATTTTTTATTTTTTGTTTGTTCGGTGCTGAGTCAGGCAGCAAAAATCACATTTACTCCCCGCATTTATTAGGGCGTAGACCCTGATATCAGTACAAAAATGTCTGACTTATGAAACATGCATATTTAAATTACAGATTGCTTCAGGTCTGGCGTGGTGTTCCTTTATTGATTGATGATGTCAGAAAAGTAAGCCAGAAACTGTTGATTCTTGTTGCATACCGGAATCTATTTTGTTTCTTCTTTATCTGGACAGTTCATAACTTATCGTGTAGTACAATCTTTCACGTATTGATGTCTGGAGAGTTAATAACTTCTCTTACTTACTTACTTAGTCGTTCCCCTTCTACCGTGAGGTGTAGAGGTTTGGAAGAAAGAGCGCCAGACTATCCTATCGGCTGTCTTCCTCCTGGCCTGGTTCTATTCTAGTCCTCGGTCCTTCAAAGATTGTCTAATGTTGTCCTCCCAGCGGACTCTGGGTCGTCCTGGGGGTCTGGATCCCTGGCTCTTTGTTTCCCATGCTTGTCGTGGTAGCCGATCTTCTCCCATTCTGCAGACATGGCCAAACCATCTTAGTTGGGACTGTTCTACTTGGGTCTGCAGGGGGTGGGATTTTAGGCCTTGGCGTATCGTCTGGTTGCGGACCATGTCTTTTCTTGTTACTTCAACCACCTTCCTCAGATACCTCATTTCTGAGGTTTGGATCTGGCTTTTATGGGTTGTAGTCATTGCCCATGACTCGCATCCATATGTCAAGACTGGGACATAGGTGGAGCGGTATACAGCCATCTTCGTTTTCTTACCAACCTCTCTCTTGCTGAGGAATCCTCGATTTATGGCCTGAAAAAGTCTCCCAGCTGCTGCTTTTCGAGTGGCCAACTCTTCTTTGATGCCTCCCTTTCGGTCTATAATAGCTCAGAAATATTTAAAGTGGTCGACCTGCTCCAGGACCTGTTCTCCCAGCTTAATCTGAATACTTCTTTCTTCTCGTGATATCACCATGGATTTTGTTTTAGAGCTCCTTATGACCATCCCTCTCTTCTCCAGCTCTTCCTTCCAGACTTGTAGGTTGGATTGGAGATGTGCCTCTGATTTAGCAATCAGGGCAACATTATCAGCAAATGCCAGCTCTGAAATACATACCTGTCTCATCTTCCAGTACCCCACAGAATACTTTCTTGTTCTCTCCTTACATGACTTGATAACATCGTCCATGAGGAGTATGAAAAGATAAGGTGACAGGATATCACCTTGTCTTACACCAGTGGTGGTCCTGAACTCTTCTGACTTATGGTTTGCTGTCCTCACATAATTTCTGCAAGACTTGTAGAAGCTCGGTATAGCATGAATCAGAGGTGCTGGAATTCATAATAACTTTTCATGCCGTACACTCTTTCACGTATTGATGTCTGGACAGTTAACAACTTGTCGTGTCGTACAATCTTTCACGTATTGATGTCTGGACAGTTTATAACTTCTCATGCAGTACAGTATTTCACGTATTGATGTCTGGACAGTTTATAACTTCTCATGCCGTACAATCTTTCACGTATTGATGTCTGGACAGTTAATAACTTCTCATGCCGTACAATCTTTCACGTATTAATGTCTGGACAGTTTACAACTTCACGGGCAGTACAATCTTTCACGTATTTATGTCTGGACAGTTTACAACTTCTCATGCCGTACAATCTTTCACGTATTGACGTGATGTCTGGATAGTTAATAATAGTGCCCCTTTATCATATAAGAGTTACGCCAACTAAAATGTGGCCGCCATTTTCGGCTGTACCCGTATTGCACGAAAATGGACCCAATCGCGAGTTTCAGACCCAATATGCATTTTCGTTTAGGTTTGTCGTGTGGTGAGTCACTGGGGCAACTACGACAGTAGTTTTTGCCAGGAATAGTCTATGAGATATTAGATATAAGGTCTCTAGAAATTGGCTCGTTAAGAAAGAAAAAAAGACCTATTCGAGATAGGGACAAGAAGACAGGAATGCGAATGCTTTCCACTAGACAGTGTTTTCTAATAAATTATGGAAAGAGTTCTGTTTCCCCACGACCTTAGCTTCTGCCCTTAGATCCCGTAAAGAAAAAGCCCCCAACCTCATCTGAGTAGAGAAAGGTTCCTATAGGTGAATATGTAACACCGACAGCACGAGTGATACATTAACAAACTCTTGATAATGATCAACTGATCGTTGGGTTTATTAATGAAATATCCACACATATAGGGTTAGTAATGGTTAGAACGTGATGATGGTGAAAGACGATTCACACAAAACACACAGATGAGATAATAAAATTACAGTTAATTAAGTAATAGTTAATTAAGGATGAACTGGTGTAGAGTGAAATGATGATGTGATATGATACGTGTTACCAAAATGGTGAGTACTCTACACAGTCCATGTGTCTCTAAATGCTTCTCCTAGATATGAGGATTCACATGTATGCATAAAATGTCCCAAGTTGTTATACGTTATGTCGAATGGGGTATCTCTAAGTCGAGGACGTTCTGATGAATACTGTTGTCGTACGGAGAAAGCTGACGAGATATTTATGTATATTCCTTCACTGTTTGAGTATATCTCTGTAGTGTGGATCAACAGTTAATAGTTGTCATATGAACAAAAGGTCTGTGGTCTAATCTCCCGACGGTACTGGTCAGACTGGATATCTTCACGAAATGTTAGTGATATGTAGACTCATAATCTTGCGTATGTAGTCGTGATTCATATACTTTCGAGTCTGCTTCATAAAATGCGCTTAAGAGTGTGTTGCACGTGGTATAAATATGCGATTCCTCTTTTGAGCTCTTTTGCTTGACTTCAGATAATAATGATCTTTCGAGTGATTAGAGTTTATGATGACTCTGTATTGAACTTGTGATAACGATGTATTGAACTTGTGATAACTCTGTATTGAACTTGTGAGCAAGCAGTATATGGTGACGAAAAATGCTGCGTCCACCTTATGACTTGTGGGGGAGACAATATTCCTTTTAAATTGAGGAATGAAAGATGTCCTATGGCGAATTCTGCTAGCCAAATGTCCGTTTTTGATAACTTATTTCTGGTTAGACGTCAGACACGTGGCGTGTAGACTCAGACTTCTGATGAACTGAAGACACACAAAAGTCTTCGTAAGTTTTTCACATTTAAAATCACTGGTTGACTTTCATTTAAACTACTGCTCATTATTCATCTCCCTCTCTCTGAGTTCAATTCTAATGATGTTAAATATCTTGTGCATGAGAGTGTGTGCATATGGGAGACTGTGATGATGATAAAGGTGAAATATGAACTATTAATTACCTTCTATCATCCTATCATCTTCTATGAAAATCTTCTGATTTTATTAATCAGTTATGCCAAGAATTATTTGAAACTTTATCTTCCGCACATTTTAGCTGTGAGGTTAAAATAAACAAAATTAAGAAAATGTATTAATAAGTATAAGATCTACTAACCTTCTTTTCCCTTCGCAAAATCCTTTAAGAACACAATTAATCACGGAACTGAATTATCATCCACTCTGAATAAACACGTGTATTAGGCTATGCGTTTTTGGGTTTGATCTCTTTCTCACAAGGTAAAAACCTGGACTGCCTCACTCTAGTAGATTATGCGGTATTATATATTTCTGGAAGTCACCCTGCCCAAGCTGGGCGTCCAATGTGGTCAACCCACGCTTGTCTGAACCGCGGCCACGTTTTCCCCTGGCCAATCTGGGCGTCCAATGTGGTGTCACAGAAATTACAGTTTGATTAGGATGACCATATGTGTTTTTTACCAGATTTATCACGATACAATGTGGGCTTCAAATGATAATGTCAGGCATGTGGACTCAATCAAAGGACTTTATTTCCCCCGATGAAAGAACAAATGTGGTTCTCTAGATACCGGTCGCGAGTAATCACAACAATGAAATAGCAAATGTGGATCGCAAATATGAGATGAGAGAGCAAATGTCGGAGAAAATACAGTACGAAGAATGTAGGAAAAGATGGAGCAATAAGGCCTTTGCGCTCGTTTATCACAATAGCCCCTCCTCAAGTGTGATGTCAATCGTACTCAGGAGAGCTTAGACTTCTTGCTCGGGATTCTTTAATCCTTTTCCTCATCTTCGTTTTTCTCTCCGGTTTCCACCCTTTCCTCTACTTGTCCGTGCTCTTCGTCCTGCCTCATAGGATGACGGCTTAAAAAATCCGCTCCTACGTTATGTTTTCCTTCGATATAGTCCACTTGGAACGTGTAAGGTTGTAGAACAAGCGACCACCTCATCAGTCTAGCATTCAAATTCTTTGAATTGGCGAGGAAGGTCAGAGGTTGGTGATCACTCTGGATTGTAAATTTCCTTCCGTACAGGTATGCTTGAAATTTTTTGTATTCCCCAGACGAGGGACAAACATTCCTTTTCGATTGTGGAATAGTTTTGTTCTGCTCGGTTTAACTTCCGACTCGCATATGCGACCGGAAATAGATTTGGGGGGCTTCTGTCATCTGGCTGTAGTAATGTAGCCCCGATTCCAATGTTACTGGCATCTGTGCGCAAGATGAATTTTCTAGTTAAATCCGGAAGCCGTAAAATAGGTTTTGTGGTGAGTTTCTCTTTTAAGAGTGCATATGCATGTTCACATTCTGCTGACCATGTCACTTTATCTGGGTTTCCTTTCTTGGTTAGCGACGTAAGCGGCGCACAGAGGCTATTAAAATCCTTTATATATCTCTGGTAGAATCCACAGAGAGATACAAATGACCGGACATCCCTTTTAGTGGACGGTCTCGGTGCATTTCTCAGCTTCTCAACGTTTCGAGTCTCGGGAAACATGGTCCCATGGGATATAATATGTCCTAGGAATTCTAGCTGTTCACACCCAATTTGACATTTGGTTTGGCGGGCGGTTAGTCCCGCTTCTCTGAGTCTGTTAAACAGCAAGGATAGCGCTGATATATGTTCTTCAAACGATTCAGTAGCTACTAGGATATCATCCATAAAATTGCTGATGGCGGGATGATTCAAAGGATCCAATAACTTTCGCATCATCCTTGTGAAGACACTAGGAGCATTGTTCAGTCCAAATGGCATCACATTAAATTCGAAGTGTCCATCTGGAGTACTGAAGGCTAACAGATTCCTCACCTCAGCTTTTACCGGTATTTGATAGTACCCTTTACTGAGGTCGATCTTTGAAAAATAGCGAGCCCTGCTCAGCTTAGTAAATAGCTGGTTCTGGTCCGGTAACGGTTCTGGCTGGAACTGTGTTAACGCATTCAGCTGTCGGTAGTCGATGCACAGGCGGTGTTCTCCACTGGGTTTGCGTAACAGCACCACTCCCGCACTGTAAGGGGACTCCGACTTCGAAATTATGCCTTCCTTAAGTAAGTAATCAATTTCTTGCTTTAATGCCGTCGCCTTGGCATACGGAATCGGATAGGTTCTCATTCGGACGGGCGTAGGATCCGTGACTTCCATGTCAAACTCCATCAGGTTTGTCCGGCCCGGTTTGTCTGTCAGAGAGTCGGCGTGGTTTTTCCATCAATCTCCTCACACTTTCTTGCTGGGCTTCCGTTAGGGTGGAGCTTATTTTCACATCTAAATGTGATTCCTCCTGTTTCACCGGGTACTCTACGGATGATAATGGCTCTTCTTCCATTTGCATAGCAATGGCCATAGTCATGAGGTGCGCTGGTTCGGCAGGGGCTCGCTCGTAAAACTTCTTAAGCAGATTTAAGTGATAAATTTTCTGCTTTCCGTTCACGGCGATTTTATAGTTGGTGCGAGAAATCTTTTCCGCCACTTTGTAGGGTCCCCTCCAGCAAATCTGCAATTTATTACTGCTACTTGGCAGAAGAAGTAGCACCTTCTCTCCTACTGCTAGTTCTCGGTCCTTCGCATTGCGATTGTAATATTTGGCATGTTTCCGCCTAGCCTCCCGTACTTTCGCTGTGGCTAATTCCCAGCCAGTCTTCAGGCGTTGTTTCAAGTCTGTGACGTACTGGAAGGCTGATGTGACAGTGTCGTCTGCCTTGGCATCTGTCCATGTTCTTAGTAATGCTTCTAATGGACCTTTAATAGGTCTTCCGAAGAGTAATGTGGCCGGAGGAACTCCAGTTGACGCATGCGGTACTTCCCTATAAGCAAATAATGCGGCAGGAAGATACTGATCCCAAGTTTCTGGCTTCTCCTGTGCCAACTTCCGAAGAATAGAGGTGAGCGTCCCGTTAAACCGCTCTACTTGCCCGTTACTTTGGGGGTGATAGGGCGAAGTATGGATATGCCTAGTCTTGAATATTCTAAGCACCTCCTCTGTCAACTTGCCTCTAAATTGTGACCCGTTGTCTGTGAGAATTTCATGCGGGAAGCCCAATCTAGTAAAGATATTCAGTAAAGCGTCAGCTACATGCACTGAGTCGCATGCTGGCATGGCTATGGCTTCGCCCCACCTGGAACAGGTGTCCACTAAGGTAAGGATATGGGAGTTCCTCTTCTTAGTTCTCAGCAGAGGTCCAATTATATCCACGGCCACTCTTTCAAATGGGGTGCCCAAGATTGGCATCTCCCCAAGGGTCGCGGGTGCCGTCCAGTGTTTTGGTGCAACTTTCTGGCACTGAGGACAAGACTTGACGAAACGTTCAATGTCGCCGGTGATCCCTGGCCAATAATAGTGGCAGGCAATCCTTTGAGTCGTGGCGCTCATTCCCATGTGTCCACTAAATGGGATAGAGTGGCCCATCTCAAGCACCTGGTTCCTATAGGTTGCAGGAACTACTAATTGGTTGTGTTCCTGTCCTTCATTTCCAGCTCGGCGATACTTCAATCCATTTTTCATAAAGAAGTCTCCCTTGGTAGGTGGGTTGTGTGTTCTAGGTAATTTTTTAAAACAGGGCGCCAGTGTGGAATCTTCCATTTGGGCCCTCTTCAATTCCTCGGGGAGGATATTGGTAGGAGGTTCCTGCTCTGCGTCTTTTCTTGACTGTCCTCTAGTCTGTACGGCCGCCATGACTAGTGGTTGAGTAGGTTCTCCAAGGAACACATATCTACATCCCAAGATTAAAGAGTAGATTGGTTCTTCCATGATAGCTGCACGAATCTCTCCTGTCACATAACGAGATTCCACTCTGATAAGTGCAATTGGCAGTGTCATAGGTGCAACATCCTTCGTCGGACCTTGGATGTCGACACTCTCTTCTGTTATCTGGTCAGGGGTGACAAGAGATGCCCTGACCACCGCATCAAAAGCAAGTCCTGTGTCATAAAGGCACTCCACAGATTGTCCGTTTACGAGGACTGATTCGATGACAGGAGGATGAAAAACGTTTCCGGTTCTCTGCTCCTTCCGGGGTGACGATTTTGTCTGCAGACAGGCAGCATGTTGGGGAGGAGGTCTGCGCTTGCACTCCTTAGTGTTGTGATTGTTCAAGCGACAGTACTTGCACCATTTATCTCCCTGTCTCTGGTGTGGCGCAGCATTTTTCTTGTTTTGCTCTTTGTAGTTATCTTGTTTTGCGGGCTGTTTATGCGAGATGTGTGGTCCTTTGCTTTGTTGGTCTGGTTGGGAGCGAGCAGGTTGCTTTGGCGCCTGATCCGAAAACTTCTTTCTGGCTCCTTGAGACTCCATGAGAGCATTTTGGAATCGCTCTGCCAGTGTAAGAATATTTTCTAACCGGTCAGCGCCGTTTTCAGTGAGAAATCTACGCATTTCCACCGACATAGATTCTTTCAGTTGCTCTATCACAATCAGCTCTTTCAACCCGTCATAGTTCTCGGCAAAGTTTCCCAGTGTACACCACTTCACTAGGTAGTCTTCAATACGGGCTGCGAACTGTGAGAAAGTCTCTCCTGCATCCTTCCTAGAACCTCGAAATTTTTTCCGGTAAGCCTCTGAATGAAGCTCGTACCTCACCAAGAGAGCTTTTTTTCAATGCCTGGTAGTCATCTTGCTCTCCGGCCGGAAGTTTATTAAAAACTTCGTAGGCGGCTCCTCTTAGGCCCTGGGAAAGTTTCAAGTTCCACTTCCGTTCTTCAAGTCCAAACCCTGTTGCAAAGCGTTCAAAGCGGTCTAAAAAGGCGTCCATGGTATCATTCCTTTCTGAAAAAGGTTCCAGCGGAAAGTTCATGGCATTGGGTGGCGCAGGTTGCGAAGTAGGCACACCATCTGAGCGGGGTGAGTACCCTCCATCACAGTTGGAAGCCGCTGCACTTTTTGCCAGCTCTATTTGATTGGTCTGTCCCTGGATTTCCAGTTGCTTCATCATAAGTGCATGCTCTGCTGCGGCTTTCTCTTTTCGCTCCGCTGCTTCTGCTGCTTCTTTCCGCTCCGCTGCTTCTGCTGCGGCTTTCTCTTTCCGCTCCGCTGCTTCTGCTGCGGCCTTCTCTTTCCGCTCCGCTGCTTCTGCTGCGGCCTTCTCCATTGTAAGTTTCTGCATTTCCATCTCTCTTTCATGGAGTTTATCAGTTTCCTCGCTTACATATTTCATCAGGTCTTTTCCACTTAACCCGAATTCACGCCCTGCCTCCATCAAACTATTTCTAATTTTCGCAGCATCTGCCATGATATGCAGTACGGGTTTGCGAAGGGAAAAATTGGCAGTGACCTCCAAACAAATTTAATAGACTCGCACAAGTAATTATCTCTTTAAAACCAGCTAGGTTTAAATTAGTAATCAAGTTCAAATAGTTCTTAAAAATCACTCACTCAGCGTATTCTGAAAAATTAATTAACAGATTATCTCGAAGTTTCTATGAAAAATTTACTAAATATTTATGATAACAGTTTCTCCAGCAGTTACTGAAAAAAAAAATTTTTCAGTTCCCTACAGTATCCTCTGTTCTCAAAAAGTGTTTACTCTGTCCGTTTGATACTCAATTTAAAAAGTATCACTCGTGCTTTAGAGATATAAATTATCCCCCCTATGAAATAGACAAATTATAGTAAGTGTCAGTCTAGGAGATAATCCCTCGAAGAAAAAAAGACCTATTCGAGATAGGGACAAGAAGACAGGAATGCGAATGCTTTCCACTAGACAGTGTTTTCTAATAAATTATGGAAAGAGTTCTGTTTCCCCACGACCTTAGCTTCTGCCCTTAGATCCCGTAAAGAAAAAGCCCCCAACCTCATCTGAGTAGAGAAAGGTTCCTATAGGTGAATATGTAACACCGACAGCACGAGTGATACATTAACAAACTCTTGATAATGATCAACTGATCGTTGGGTTTATTAATGAAATATCCACACATATAGGGTTAGTAATGGTTAGAACGTGATGATGGTGAAAGACGATTCACACAAAACACACAGATGAGATAATAAAATTACAGTTAATTAAGTAATAGTTAATTAAGGATGAACTGGTGTAGAGTGAAATGATGATGTGATATGATACGTGTTACCAAAATGGTGAGTACTCTACACAGTCCATGTGTCTCTAAATGCTTCTCCTAGATATGAGGATTCACATGTATGCATAAAATGTCCCAAGTTGTTATACGTTATGTCGAATGGGGTATCTCTAAGTCGAGGACGTTCTGATGAATACTGTTGTCGTACGGAGAACGCTGACGAGATATTTATGTATATTCCTTCACTGTTTGAGTATATCTCTGTAGTGTGGATCAACAGTTAATAGTTGTCATATGAACAAAAGGTCTGTGGTCTAATCTCCCGACGGTACTGGTCAGACTGGATATCTTCACGAAATGTTAGTGATATGTAGACTCATAATCTTGCGTATGTAGTCGTGATTCATATACTTTCGAGTCTGCTTCATAAAATGCGCTTAAGAGTGTGTTGCACGTGGTATAAATATGCGATTCCTCTTTTGAGCTCTTTTGCTTGACTTCAGATAATAATGATCTTTCGAGTGATTAGAGTTTATGATGACTCTGTATTGAACTTGTGATAACGATGTATTGAACTTGTGATAACTCTGTATTGAACTTGTGAGCAAGCAGTATATGGTGACGAAAAATGCTGCGTCCACCTTATGACTTGTGGGTGAGACAATATTCCTTTTAAATTGAGGAATGAAAGATGTCCTATGGCGAATTCTGCTAGCCAAATGTCCGTTTTTGATAACTTATTTCTGGTTAGACGTCAGACACGTGGCGTGTAGACTCAGACTTCTGATGAACTGAAGACACACAAAAGTCTTCGTAAGTTTTTCACATTTAACATCACTGGTTGACTTTCATTTAAACTACTGCTCATTATTCATCTCCCTCTCTCTGAGTTCAATTCTAATGATGTTAAATATCTTGTGCATGAGAGTGTGTGCATATGGGAGACTGTGATGATGATAAAGGTGAAATATGAACTATTAATTACCTTCTATCATCCTATCATCTTCTATGAAAATCTTCTGATTTTATTAATCAGTTATGCCAAGAATTATTTGAAACTTTATCTTCCGCACATTTTAGCTGTGAGGTTAAAATAAACAAAATTAAGAAAATGTATTAATAAGTATAAGATCTACTAACCTTCTTTTCCCTTCGCAAAATCCTTTAAGAACACAATTAATCACGGAACTGAATTATCATCCACTCTGAATAACACGTGTATTAGGCTATGCGTTTTTGGGTTTGATCTCTTTCTCACAAGGTAAAAACCTGGACTGCCTCACTCTAGTAGATTATGCGGTATTATATATTTCTGGAAGTCACCCTGCCCAAGCTGGGCGTCCAATGTGGTCAACCCACGCTTGTCTGAACCGCGGCCACGTTTTCCCCTGGCCAATCTGGGCGTCCAATGTGGTGTCACAGAAATTACAGTTTGATTAGGATGACCATATGTGTTTTTACCAGATTTATCACGATACAATGTGGGTTTCAAATGATAATGTCAGGCATGTGGACTCAATCAAAGGACTTTATTTCCCCCGATGAAAGAACAAATGTGGTTCTCTAGATACCGGTCGCGAGTAATCACAACAATGAAATAGCAAATGTGGATCGCAAATATGAGATGAGAGAGCAAATGTCGGAGAAAATACAGTACGAAGAATGTAGGAAAAGATGGAGCAATAAGGCCTTTGCGCTCGTTTATCACAAGGTTAAATAATAATTTGAAATAAAATTAGATGCAAATACTGTAGCATATATTTGTACTATTCTTTGTATGTCAACTAACAAAACAAAAAGAAGATAACTAGTTTACTTACCGGTTTATTGAATAGAATCAGTAACGTGAATTTTTAACACATACTCCGTTGAATTTTATATTCTGTTAAAATTCCACTATTTTGCAAAAAATATTCCGTTAGAATTGCAACACTTAGCAAAACATACTACCTTATAAAATAATATAATAAAAGTAATAAAAATTAATTATAATTTTATTTTATATATATATATATATATATATATATATATATATATATATATATATATATATATACATATATATATATATATATATATATATATATATATATATATACATATATATATATATACATATATATACATATATATATATATATATATACATATACATATACATATACATATACATATATATATATATATATATATATATATATATATAATATATATATATATATATATATATATATATATATATATATATATATATATATATATATATATATATATAGTACTTTGCAAAAAAAATGGCAGTCATATTTTCGCAACGCAGCACACTCATAGAAGCAAATAGTAATAAAAACTGTATGTCCAGAGGAAGATTGGTATCTCCTCTATCTATTAACAGTGGTTTCAGTACAATATAATGTTGCCTTCTCCAGCAAGGCAAGCCTGGATGCGGGGAGGCATACTTCCCACAAGTGTTTGTAGGTAATTGTGAGTCAGACTGTCCAAGTATTTTTCAGCTACCTTCTTCAATTGTTCAACGTCTCTGAGTCCACTCTTTTTAAAATGATTTTTGAGTAGTGCCCAAACGTTTTCAATTGGGTTTAGGTCGGGACTGTTGCTGGGCCACTTCAGCACTTCCACATTCTTCTCTTGCAGCCATGTTTTGGTGGTATGGGCTGTATGCTTTGGGTCATTGTTATGTTGAAATGTGCACCCATCGGGGTACATGACCTGCATAAATGGCAGAAGGTGTCCCTCTAGTATGTCGATGTACCTTTCTTTCGTGAGAATTCCTGTGAAAACATACAGTGGGGTGGCACCTCTTGCTGACACCCCTCCCCAAAGATGGAATTTCTGGGTATGTTTCGGTCGCTGGTACACAGGCGTTACAGAGTCTTTCGTCCAAATATTTATTTGGGCAGCATAAGACCAAACAGAACATTCATCTGAAAAAATCACATTGTCCCATGACAAATTTTGGTGTTCGTGGCATCAGTTCAAGCGCATTTGTTTGTGAGTCTCTGTGAGCAATGGTGATGAAATCACCCGCTTTTTTGTGTAATTTATCCTGTGTAGCTCTCAGTTGACAGTAGCATTAGATACCTCTGAGCTTCCCAACTCGATCATGCGCTGCCGTATGTTTTCTACACTCTTCATTGGCCCAGCCCGAACGATTTGGGCGAGACGCCGATGTTCCTTTGTGTCCAAAATTCTTGGCCTCCCACTACCTTCTTTTCGCTCGATTCCATTACCTGCTTTTAATTTACTCACAACTTTGTAGACAGTCCGCTCAGGAATGTTCAAGGTTTTAGAAATGTTGGAACATGTTTGATTTCCTTCATTCCAAAGCTGTGAAATTAACATACACTTTGACTTTGTATCCATTTTCTGCCACTAGCATTAGAAATTGTCGTCTGCTCTATTATCAAGGGACTTTACTCTCCGCTAATTTTTTTTTTTACTTTTGGTAGTGTTTGCTCACTTAAGTGGAGTGCAAATTTGGGGCAGAACATGCATATTTATATAGATTTTAGTTTATTTATGTGAGATATATGTGTGATATTTTTTTTGAAAAGTACTATATATATATATATATATATATATATATATATATATATATATATTTATATATATGTATATATATATATATATATATATATATATATATATATATATATATATATATATACATATATATATATATATGAGATCATAGACCAATCATAGACTACTCAGTTAATGAAAAGATCAAACAAAACATAGAAGATAAGGAAGCCAAAAAAAGAGAAAAATATAAAATTTTATTATATTATATAATTTTTATTATATAATTTTATATATTACAGTTATATAATTATAAAATTATATAATTTATATCTATAAATACAGAAAAGGTGTTAAGAATAGACAGTCCTAGGGAACTGCATAATATAGTCAAATATTATTTAACACGAACAAAGGTTAATATATAGTGGCCGGGAATGTGAAGGTCTGATGCTGTTCTTACAATACATTTGACTTTTAATAGACGAAGGTCAATTAAATATCTGTTAAAGTCAGTTATATAACTGGAACCACCAGGTCTTTACACCCCTCCATTTTAATATTATTCTTGTTCAGAGTTTCTTCTTTATTTTTTTTTTTGTTTTTTGTTTTGTTTTGTTTATTTATTTAACGTATAAGCACAATTGTGATTGTTCCTATTTACAAGATTTGACAAATGTAATGCCACTTTCTCATATCGGAAGTTGTTCATATTATTTGGAATTGAAAAGAATATATATCCTAATTATAACCCATCAGAGGTTGCACGGGCTATTTATCTTCATTAATTTAAAAAAAAAAAAAAATCTTGCTCGATGCTTATTCTCGCTACTAGCCCTGGTATTGTCCAGCCTAAAATGGCGTCTACGTCGCTCAGCCTCGTTTTCGATTCTGACATAGTTGGCGTAACTCTCTATAGATCTAGGGGCACTAGTTAATAACTTCTCATGCCGTACAATCTTTCACGTATTGAGGTTTGTTCTGTCGGGACAGCTTACAATTTGTCATGCCGTACACAATCTTTCACGTATTGATGTCTGGGCAGTTCACAATTTGTCGTGTCGTACACAATCGTTCACTTATTGAGGTTTGTTCTGTCTACACCGTTGCGGGGGCACGCTGGACTGGATTTAGGTGTTAGTAGTCGCTGGCATTCTTTGTGTTTTAAAAGCGCTATTTAAAAAAATAATTAATATTTCCTTTTACTTGTAGGCCCTATACATTTCATAGGCCCTACTTTACCTAAAGTTTCTTTCTTTGGTCCTTGGCTACTGACTGGCAAAACTATCATTGGCCATCACGCATGGTGGCATCTCCACTTTACTCGGTCGGCAGCCAACCTTCGTGTGGTGCCCCTAGTTCTAGTTCATGTTCTGCATGTCTGTCTCCACGGGTCTCCACCAAATAGTTTTTGGCCTGCTTCACTTTCCTTCTGGAGTTCATAGCATTCAGTGCCTAACGGGAAATCCGGCACTGGGTGCATGTGACTTGTACATAATTCTGCTCCGCTTAATGAGCAGTCAATGACAACTTAAGCACAATCATCAAAGTTCAAGGTCAACATCATTATTCTCCATCGCGGGAAGCTAGTGCCAAGCCGTTTCATATGCATTTGCAGTAGTAGTTTCCCCTTGTAATGTATTTAACATTGTGAGTGTGCCCTTGTATGCTGAGCCTCACATTAGTAGCATCTTCCGAATTGCCTGAGTGAGCAGTGGTAATCTTCGTTGATTGCCTACCTATAGACTCCCTTCGAGAATTAGAGACATGATAGCCACAGCGTTTTGCAGGATCGAAGCCACAAATATTTCCCACAGCTGTGATTTAAGGCACTGACTCGAGCCATGCATTAAACCATCACACATACACACACTTCGTTTTATCATACATGCGTGCTTACATACATAGGTTCAAACACACAGGTTCTCACACACATAGGTTCACACACAGAGGTTCACACACAGAGGTTCACATATAGAAGCTCACACACAGAGGCTCACACATAAAGGTTCCCACATAGAGGTTCACACATAGGTTTTACTGACGCATAAGTTCACACACACAGGTTCTCACACAAATAGGTTCAAGTTCAGGGGTTAACACATAAAAGTTTGCATACATACGTTATCCCACACAGGTTTTATTCACACATAGCTTCACACACATATGTTATCCTACACAGGTGTTACTTACACATAGGTTCATACACATAAGTTATCACACACAGGTTTTACTCACACTTAGGTTCACACACATACGTTATCACACACAGGTTTTACTCATACATAGGTTCACACACATACGTTATCACACACAGGCTTTACTCACACATAGGTTCACACACATATGCTATCACACACAGGCTTTACTCACATATAGGTTCACACATATGCGTTCTCACACACATGTTTACATACATATGTTTTCACATATACATTCACACGCACATATTTTCTCACACACATATGTTTTCATACACATTTGTTCTTTCACGCATATGTTCTTACACACATATGTTCTTACACAAATGTTCTCATATGCTCACGCATAAGTCCTCACACACATAGTTCTCACACACATAAATTCTCACAAACAAGTGTTCTCATACATATGTTCTAAAAGACATACGTTCTCACAGACACTTAGTTTCTTCTAGAACGCACATGTGATCACATATGTTCACACATACATATGTTCTCAAACGCATACGTTCTCAAACACATGTTCATACGCTCACGTACATTCAAATTAGCTAGAGATGTCAGTTCATTAACCCTATGGCTTCTTTATTTATGGGATTTCAAATATAAACATAATTTGACTGTCAAGCCGTGGACAACATAAGTTCACAGCTTCACTTAACTAATAAATTTAAACATGACATGGCAATCCTTTTGTAAAAATGACTTGCAAGTCATTTGATTTCTCTGAATCTCATGAGCTCTTCAAAAAGTCGAAACGTCTTGAGCTGTAGTTTTGTTTCCTCTCATCTTCATATTTTTACTAATATTTTGTTGAACATCAAAGCTAAGTGTAATGAACTTGATTTGGTTGCACGTGAGCTGTCAAAATGTCGACAAATTTATAACAAGATTGGTCACCTTTGCACCGCACTGGTATCGCTTTTTTCATCTAAATTTCCAGGGGGAAAATGAAGCTCGGTGCCCGGTGTCCGTAAACGTTGTACAAACTGGACATCGTCTGCATGACCGTAAACGTTGTACAAACTGGACATCGTCTGCATGACCGTAAAATAACCAAACAAAAATGTGCCTTATTCACCACTTACAATGTAGTCCCCCGTGGTTTCTGAGGAGACTCAAAAATATATATATATTTCCGAAAATATAGATCCCTCCGGCATGACGTACTAGGTGACTGGCATGAGGTTATGCACGCGCAACTAGCTACCTCATCATGAGGCTATGCACGCGCAACTAGCTACCTCATCATGTCAAACCAATTGCTACATAAACCACTGCTGCCAATGTACTTGAACTCGTTGGTGTAAGCTTCCTGCAGACGGCTAACTGTAATGGTGACTTCATAAGAAGCACTAAGAGAGACGATGATGATGATGACCACTTTAAAAGCCCACAAGCACTATTGCGGCTGTCCCCAGGCAGAGAACATGCAAGCACTATTGCAGCTGTCCCCAGGCAGAGAACATGCAAGCACTATTGCAGCTGTCCCCAGGCAGAGAACATGCAAGCACTATTGCAGCTGTCCCCAGGCAGAGAACATGCAAGCACTATTGCAGCTGTCCCCAGGCAGAGAACATGCAAGCACTATTGCAGCTGTCCCCAGGCAGAGAACATGCAAGCACTATTGCAGCTGTCCCCAGGCAGAGAACATGCAAGCACTATTGCAGCTGTCCCCAGGCAGAGAACATGCAAGCACTATTGCAGCTGTCCCCAGGCAGAGAACATGCAAGCACTATTGCAGCTGTCTCCAGGCAGAGAACATGCAACCATAACGCTTCATTTGCTCTTATAATGGTAGATTATATGCCCATTTGTTGTGCAGGAAAATGTTATTAGCTGCATGTACAGCTGCCATGTACAGCTGCCTTGTACGGCATGCCTGAAGAGGACATGGCAGTTATTTCTTTGCCCTTTCATAGATCTCTCGAGAATTACGTGAGATGTTGTCAGATAGGGGAAAATGCAACAAACTGACAGGCAAATAGACAGATAGACAATCAGGCACGTCAACAGACAAGCAGGTAGGGAGACAGGCAGACGGGCAGACAGACTGATTGACTAACAGACAGACCGATTGGTAGATAGGCTGACAGCTAGCAGGCAGGCAGGCAGACAGACTGATTGACTGACAGACAGACGGGCAGACAGACTGACAGACAGAGCGATTGGTAGGCAGGCATGCAGACAGACAGACTGACTGATAGACATAAAGAAATGAGAGAGAGTTGTAAAGAAGATAATGAGAAATATAAATTGTATCTTTGTAAAATTATATATTACCGTACGTTAAAGTAAGGTCCATAAATGTTGTGGTGTAAGAGAGATGTTTTGTCTGCGTAGAAAATATCAGTAGACAGTTGTTCCCTGACAGGACAGTTATGTCACGGGAACTTTGGGGGGATAGAAAGTAAATATTTGTAGCTTATAAAACAAAACAACCCCAACAGCTGGATGGAAATAAAATGTATGCATAGCGTTTCCGGTGTAGCATATTCTTTCACAACGTACCTCATAGAAGCCTCGAACCTTCAAGAACTGGTGTGGATCTACTGTCCTGGTCATGCAGGGGTACGCGGCAATCAAAGAGCTGATAGACTAGCTTCAAGAGCATCTATAGTAGGTGCATTGGATATGCACAAGAGAGAGATACTGAGGACAATTAATGATTGCCTATTAGAAAATGACACTGCAATCGACGAATCATCAAGGCTAAGATTGCTGGAGTTTGGCATTAGGTGTAAGACTGGCAGGGATGGACGTAAGAGAGGATGCATCCAGCGTATATACAACCAGCGCGCAACAAGAACAATTAACATTCATACCTTTCGACGTTTGCTGAGGGAGACTGACCACCTATGTGTTTGCCCGGAGTACAATGATGTCGATTCTGAACAACAATAACAATAACCCCATCAAACTTATGTACTGTATATAAATAACACATATAAAATGTCATATCAAGTAGCATTTTATCCTCCAACAAAATCACATAAAACAACACTTTATGCATAAATAAACAATCGTTATAATTATTATAAGTAGATTTAGACGGAGGGGGTATAGAGGCCGCCACAGGACATGATCTACTCAAAGCATTGGGTCTGAATGCAGCAGTGTTTCACATATTTTGACAGAACAGATGTTCAAATCTCAGAAATACTAGAACATTTTCAAATGTTGTCAAATATGTTGACATAACAGATGTTCATATCACAGAAATACCAGAACATTTTCATATTTTGTCACATATTTTGACATAACAGATGTTCATACCACATAAATACCAGAACATTTTCAAATGTTGTCACATATTTTGATAGAACAGATGTTCATACCACAGAAATACTACAACATTTTCAAATGTTGTCACATATTTTGACAGAACAGATGTTCATATCACAGAAATACCAGAACATTTTCAAATTTTGTTACATATTTTGACAGAGAACAAAACAAATATTCTAATGACAGAAATATTAAAACGTGATAAATGCTGTAAATACCAGTTGTTGCCCTTGTTGTAATGTCTTGATGTGTTTCCGTTTTCCGTGTCACGGAAGTGTTTCTAAGATGACTTTGGTGTGCCCCACTTTGCAATAGGAAGTGTCAACTTGTCGCTCACCAGGATGGCTTCTCCGTGTCTGATCTTCATGTTTATCTTCACGCCCATTGATACGTGGACAATATAACTGAACGTTTTTACAAATTGGTGTCTGGTCATAAGTAGCTGATATTATCAGATAACGAGAAATGAACAAGGTCTAGCGTTGTGGGGCCTTCTTCTCAAATGGAAAGTAATTAATAATATGCGTCCACATGTCTGTCAAAATGTGTGTCACTTTTATAAAATTCTGGGCAAGTAAGTTAATAGTGTAGATCAATTCCAGCCCAACATTAATAGTTTCCAACTCACGTGTTTAAGTTAGTTCTGCAAGTAAGTTAATAGCATAGATCAATTCCAGCCCAACAATAATAGTTTCCAAGTCACATGTTTAAGTTAGTTCTTGTACGACTCTGGAATATGACTGTCGTAAATTGTGAGAAGATAGGACTGAGATATTTATGGTCCCGCTGGAGCAGAGGTGATAGTGACAGCTATGTGAAAGGAAGGTGTAAGAAATAGTATTGTTTCACGAGGAGGGGTAACCGTGTAAGGAAAAGGTGATAGTGTAGAGAGAAAAAGGCAGTCTTGGATTGTGTAATTGCTCTAATCCAGCCTATCTTACGACTCTATTTAACTTTCAGATGCCCTTAATCTACTTGTACAACATACAAGGTACACGACACTTAGTACACAAACTTCTGTGACATATAACTACTACGTACAGACGTGAAAACAAACTATGAATAACATATATATATATATATATATATATATATATATATATATATATATATATATATATATATATATATATATATATATATATATATATATATATATATATATATTTCAAGGGTTTGACCGACACTATAGAGTAAGGTTTATTAAATTTATTTTCGCTAAAAAAATATCATCACAACATCAAGACAAGCATTACATTAATACATTGTAGTTACATCAGAAAAATGAAAATATCAATCTAATAGGCTTTCCCTTTTGTATAGGGAAAATTAAGAAAAGATCCCATCCGAGGTAATATACCCGAAAGATCAAATAATTAACAATAGGAGTAGGGGCAGTCAGGACGGGTAAACGAAAAGTCCTTGATTTAACTATCCCGTGGGCCTTCAGATTAGTGAGAGATCAATAAAGAAGATGTTATATTAGTAGTAACTTAAGAAAAATAAGTTCTTTCGTTCAGTTTCACTCTCTACACACATACAGTGAGCTCACTACAGTTATGCTTACCCCTCTGCCGACGCTGCATTCATTCCGTGGAATTTATCCAACACATTTTATTTAAGACTATTATGAGTCCTATTATTTGTCCAGTTCGGCCCCAGACTCTCCGTTTAAGCAACTGCTAATTTTCGGGGAGTCGCTGAATTGGTGCGTTGATTATTTTTTTTTTCTCCTCGTACTGCAGGTATTGGTTTGGGATAAGTTTTTTCTAGGTGGTGGCACTGTCCTGGAAGTTTATAAGTTAATATAGGTTTTCCCGGAGTGGTCTAGCCTTCAGTGGCTGTGACTCTCTCTGTTGTAGTGAATGTGTAAAAAAAAACGAATGTTACTCCCAGGCTGTTCTCGGAAGGAAATAGCCCAGTATGACCCGTGAATTCTTTCTGTAGAATTTGGTGGTAGGAAAAAACTTTACTGTCATATGGTTTGTTAAAGAAAAATTAGTGCTGTAAGTTCTGCCACATCAGGACCGTAATATTTTATGGATAAGGTGAAAAAATGTTCCAGTTTACCATTTAAAAACAATTTGTCATTTGAAGTGTTCTGGTTATTTAACCACTCTCATGGATGGAGAAGGTGAACCACGAAGGGTCTCCAACATCAGATTTTTTCACCGACAATGTTTGTATTTTTATTTGGAACAATTAATTGGAATGCCATAAGACATCTGGCCATAGAACTCTATAAGAATACCGCTGGATCGCAAAGGGTATGATCAACCTATATAAAAGAGAATAGAAAACAGGTAATCATACTACAGTAGAACTCCATTTATCCGAACCCCAATTATCCGAACATCCAATTATCCGAACACTTTTTCCAGAAAAAAAAAAAAAAATCAGATGCCACAGTCACGTTAGACTAAAATTCTGAATCTTTTGATGCGGCAAACTTCAAATGTGTGCGAACAATTTGTAGAGAATGGGATGGCTAATGGTCGGTCGCTTACGTACAGAAAGTCAGTTAGATCATAAAGTCAGTTAATATCTGGTTTACCAATCCAGTGTACGTGTGGGTTCTAGGTAGAACACTGGCTAAACAGATAGTTCAACTTAAAATAATTGTGTCTGCTACTACAGCAGAATAATTTTGGTGTACAAGTATTTCTCTGTGCGATATGGCATCTTCTAGTAGGCCTAAAGCATATAAAAGGAACCGCAATGTTTTGTCAATTGAAACGAAAACAGAAATTATCAAGAGACTAGGACAAGGTGAAACTGTGTCTTCACTTGCGAGGGTTTTCAATGTTGGGAAAGCTACCGTCTCTGACATCAAAAGTAACAAGGATAAAATTATGAGTTTTGCATCGAAATTTGATAGTGAAAATAGGTCGAAGAAACGTAAAACCATGAGAAATGCGAAAGATGTGAAATTGGAAGAGGCTTTGTATATATGGTTTGTGCAAAGAAGAAGCAAAGGGGAACCTATCTCTGGTTCTCTGTTGTGTGAAAAGGCACTTCAGTTCAACAATCAACTTGACGGTCCTCCTGACTTTAAGGCTAGCCAGGGATGGTTAAGAAACTTTAAATCTCGTCATGGCATACGAGAATTGGAGATTCAAGGGGAATCTTTATCTAGCGATGCAACTGCCGCTAAAAATTTTAAAGAAACATTCTTGGCTTTTTTGGAAGAAGAAGGTTATTCACTCGATGATGTGTATAATGCCGATGAGACTGGCTTATACTGGAAATCATTGCCTCAAAAATCACTTGCATCTCAGCGCGAAGCAGCTGCCCCTGGGTTTAAAAAGTGCAAAGAGAGAGTAACAATTTTGGTAGCCGCGAATGCCAGTGGAAGTCATCGTTTACCGGTGCTAATGATCGGCAAAGCCAAAAAACCACGTTGTTTAAAGAATGTGACATGTCTCCCATTGTGTTACAAAGCACAGAAGAGTGCTTGGATGAATAGTGAAATATTTCTTGATTGGTATACAAATCAGTTCATCCCAAATGTGAAGAGGTTGAGAGAACAAGAAAAGAAAACTGGAAAAGTAATTCTTCTACTGGACAATGCACCATCTCATCCAGAGACGGATACATTGAATGCAGTTGATGCAAATTTTAAAGTAATTTTAATGCCTCCCACTGTAACAGCACTGATTCAACCAATGAATCAGGGTGTTATAGCAAAGCTTAAAAAGATGTACAAGAAGGAAGTCCTGCGTCATTTATTGTTGGCTGAAGATGAAGAAAGTGTGGTGGCGTTTTCCAAAAAGCTTAATCTCAAAGACTGCTGCTATATGTTAGCTGATGCTTGGACCACCCTGTCACAAGATAATCTCAACAAGGCTTGGAGTAGATTGCTTGGGAAAAAAGGAGGAAATGAAACTACTGCAGTGGACACAAATGATGATTGTATAAATGAAGTTGTGGAACTGTTTCAAGCAATGCCCGGATTTTCGGACTGTGACAAAGATGATGCACACATGTGGCTAGAAGATGATAATGATTCTGGTTTTCAGTTTTTGAATGACGTAGAAATTTTGTCTTTTGTGCAAGAAGAAAACCAAATACATGTAGTGACCGATGATGAAGACTCCTCAGAAGTACATGATGTACTTGTAGATTATGAAGAAAAACCAAAACGTCGACCACGTCCTGAAGAGGCCTTTATAGCACTAGAAACAGCGATGGCTTGGTACAAGCAAGAAGATGACAGCTGTCCTACACAGCTTCTGCTGTTGAAGAGAATGCGGGACTTAGCAGCCAAAAGGAGACTATCCAGTTTGGTGCAAAAGAGGATTCCTCATTATTTTAAATAGTGGGCTACATCTGTGCAAGTACATATATACGTAAGTTGCGCCTGGTTTTGAATCGTTTGTAATGTTATTTTGAAAACATTTCTCTTTCTTAACAAAAATAATTAATACAAGTAGTACATGCACTGCAGTGTAATAAAAGATTTTGGTGATACAGTGATCTAATACAGTGTGGGTATTATTATTACAGTACAAGTAAATATGTTTTATAGTGTATTTTCCTTGTGATGGTTAATTATTTTTAGAAATATGTGTACATGTACTCGATACATTATGTAATCCAATTATCCGAACATTTGATTATCCGAACGATGCTCGGTCCCATGGGGTTCGGATAAATGGAGTTCTACTGTATAATTATATTCTAACACCCGCGTTTTAGGTAAGACCTGTAACTCACTCCGGTATTTAATTACCTCTAAAAAAAACCACGAATTATGAACACTAGTCACCTAAAATTTGCGCATGATCAAAAATAGAAATAAATGGTATCAACCAAATTATCGATCGTCTAGCGTCTAATAATATTTTAAGCCTCTCCTACTGGAAATAGCAAGAAATAAATTACGTTCTCTAAATTATCCACCGCCTAGCGTCTATTAATTAATTTAAAGCATCTCTTACTGAGGAAATACCGAGAAGTTAAATTACGTTACGGCTGGGGAAAATTTAGCTATAAGTTTATTTAATACGTTATTCAGCTTAACACAAAATCCCAGTGAAATAAATGAAAAAAACTAAACGATTAAATCACTCAAAACTCTAATATATTATTACCGCAACACAAAGAATGAATTAAGTCTCCACGTATAGAAGAAATCCAAAATTCTTGTTTGATTCTAATATATGAGCTAGGTACTTCTTCAACTTCTCTGGCGCTATTGATAACTGCATTTTTAAGAACTGCCTATATATATATATATTAAATGAATGAAAATCGTTAGCTACATGCGAGATTTTCCGTCTCTCCTGATTCTCGGGAACTTTTGTGTTTGGGCCGCGAATCAAAGCTCTTTTTCACAACTTTTTACCGCCAGACTCCTCCGTTCCTCTTTGTACTGCATAGATTTCTAACCCGCATAGACTTTTCACGTTCTCGTGTTAATCAGAGGTGTTACAAAACTCTGCTCACTCTTAGTGACTACAAAAGACGTTGATAACTGATCGCCTGCTGCCTCTGGCCCGCCTCCTTGAAGGGATGACAGTAAGAGGTTCAGAGATTGCTAATTATAATGGCTCCTGAGAGAAGACCGTAGCCGTGGCTAAATTAAAAGTTAAGACAGAGGGCGAATGACATGGCTTAAAGCGCGCTCACCTGGACATGCTAATATCATGCACGTGGAACCCACGTTGGCGATTTTGATTTCAACAAAATTGAGGGCTACCGGTGAGATTCAAGGGTAGCTTCACTTTTCATCTGTCACAATGACAGACAACAAAAAAGATAACGGAGCAGTTAAAGACATTCTGAAATTGGTTCTTGTTACAATGAAATTATGACTTGATCACCAGTTTCACTTATGTAGCACTGATGTAGTGATAAAGATGTCAGTGTGGAACTGATATAGTGAAACAGACATCCGTGTGGAATAGATGTAGTGAAGCAGACATCAGTGTGGAGTTGATGTAGTATAGCAGACATCAGTGTGGAGTTGATATAGGGAAGTAGATGTCAGTGTGGAGTTGATGTAGTGACGTAGATATCAGTGTGGAGTTGATGTAGTGAAGTAGATGTCAGTTTGGAGTTAATGTAGTGAAGTAGATGTCAGTGTGGAGTTGATGTAGTGACGTAGATATCAGTGTGTAGTTGATGCAGTGAAGTAGATGTCAGTTTGGAGTTGATGTAGTGAAGTAGATGTCAGTGTGGAGTTGAAATAGCCAAGTAGATGTCAGTGTGGAATTGATGTCTTGAAGTATATGTCAGTGTGCAGTTGATGTAGTGAAGTAGATGTCAGTGTAGAGTTGATGTAGTGAAGTAGATGTCAGTGTGGAGTTGATGTATTGAAGTATATGTCGGTGTGCAGTTGATGTAGTGAAGTAGATGTCAGTGTAGAGTTGATGTAGTGAAGTAGATGTCAGTGTGGAGTTGATGTAGTGAAGTAGATGTCAGTTTGGAGTTGATATAGTTAAGTAGATGTCAATGTGGAGTTGATGTAGTTAAGTAGATGTCAGTGTGGAGTTGATGTAGTGAAGTAGGCATTGGCGTAGAACTGGCGGACAAAACGACCAGACATTGGCATAGAATTGGTGGACTGCACGACCAGACATTGGTGTAGAATTGGCGTAATGAACGACCAGACATTGGCGTAGAATTGGCGGACTGAACTACCAGACATTGGCGTAGAATTGGTGGACTGAACGACCAGACATTGGCGTAGAATTGGCGGTCTGAACGACCAGACATTGACGTAGAATTGGCGGACTGAACTACCAGACATTGGCATTGAATTGGCGGACTGAACTACCAGACATTGGCGTAGAATTGGTGGTCTGAACGATCAGACATTGGCGTAGAATTGGCGGACCGAACGACCAGACATTGACGTAGAATTGGCGGACTGAACTACCAGACATTGACGTAGAATTGGCGGACTGAACGACCAGACATTGGCGTAGAATTTGTGGACTGAACTACTAGACATTGACGTAGAATTGGCGGACTGAACGACCAGACATTGACGTAGAATTGGCGGACTGAACGACCAGACATTTGCGTAGAATTGGCGGACTGAACTACCAGACATTGACGCAGAATTGGTGGACTGAACGACCAGACATTGACGTAGAATTGGCGGACTGAACGACCAGACATTGGCGTAGAATTGGCGGACTGAACTACCAGACATTGACGTAGAATTGGCGGACTGAACTACCAGACATTGACGTAGAATTGGCGGACTGAACGACCAGGCATTGACGTAGAATTGGCTGACTGAACGACCAGACATTGGCGTAGAATTGGCGGACTGAACTACCAGACATTGACGTAGAATTGGCGTACTGAACGACCAGACATTGACGTAGAATTGGCGGATTGAACGACCAGACATTGACGTAGAATTGGCGGACTGAACGACCAGACATTGACGTAGAATTGGCGGACTGAACGACCAGACATTGGCGTAGAATTGGCGGACTGAACTACCAGACATTGACGTAGAATTGGGGGACTGAACTACCAGACATTGACGTAGAATTGGCGGACTGAACTACCAGACATTGACGTAGAATTGGCGTAATGAACGACCAGACATTGGCATAGAATTGGTGGACTGAACGACGAGACATTGGCGTAGAATTGGTGGACTGAACTAGACATCAATTATTAGCATCACATGGCAATCGTTGTTGGGGAATACCCACTTTATAAGAAATGGAGATGCAAAAACACGCCGAAAAGAGAATTAGACACAGACATAATAATTATGCAGAAGGCAATAAAACAAACAGATCAGATAGCTCTAGACAGGAGATAGTGCCACAGACATAATAAGTATGCAGAAGGCAATAACACAAACGGAGTAATTAGCCCCAGACAGGAGATACTGCCAGAGAGCGGAAGATAAAGACTAATTACTAACTTACAGAGTCAGCTGATCAGATCTAGAAAATGTTTTATTATGTGTAGCACTTGTTCTTGACAGTGAAAAACGGCATTACACTGTATTCATACAAATGGTATCTAGATCTGACAAGACATGGCAACGAAACGAGGACAGTCTTTTTATTGTCTGTATTCCTCAAATTTCTTATCGACTAGATTAGAGAAATAGGGAATGATCTAAAAAGACACGGTCATGTTTTCTGTTAATCTGGATAACGGAACGTGGCCGTGACAACGGAACAATTTTCGTACGGAATGTTTGTCAGTTCTGCTGTAAAAGTTGCGTGGTATTATTTTCATGTATTTAAACTTTCAAAAGAAAACTAGTTAAACCATCGAACAGTTAAACGTTGTGGAAAAATGTATTTCCAAAAACTCTTTCCGTATAGAGTACTAAAGTAAATCTTGAATTAGGGAATCATAATTCAGTGGCCAATAGAGACCTGTTTCCGGTACAAGAAGGTTGCTAACACAAGGATAACATGGTCGCTAAGAAAATGTTCAACCTGGTCGAATCAGAATGAAGACAACATAACAGTATGACACTACCACATCTCCGCGCGTGTCATTCCTCCTCAGGCTTTTGATTTCAAGTTTTCCATGTCGTGAAATATTGTCCATGATTTGAAGTTACAACCTGTACATTCTTGTCTTTGGCTGATGTTAGTATGTTCAGGAAAATGCACCGGGTATTTGGGCTACAGCGTAACGACTCTGAATCGAAAAGTAATTGTCCCATTTCCGTTGACGTCCGCGACGCCTTGGCAGTGTGAATGCTTGCATTTATGACTATTTTTGTATGCGAATACTTGCATACAATTACCTTTTATATGTCGGGATGGGACAAAGATTGTGCCAAAGAAAAAAAACTTTATTCCTGAATCAATCAAATGTGGACTGGTGAATACACTAGTACAGTAAAGCTGCCAAGATTGCCCGTAACTGGATTTTGGTGGCTGTGTTTGCGTTGTGCAAGATTTCACAGCAGCATCTCCAGCATTCTGTGTTGAAATGAGTCTGCAAATTGTATATCTGAAACAATCGAGTCTTTCTTATTTTCAGAATTGGATTCAATAGATTAGGACTTGGAGTCATTCAAGCGGGACAAGTGTGTCACGTCGTGATATAAAAGCCACTTTATGGCAGTCAGATGTTTCAAGTGGTAACACGAAAAACACTTTCCTGAGTTTTATTTTATTTTTTTTTTGTTCGTTTTCCGCAAAACATTTTAAGGAACGTGAATATGTTCTTTTTCTTGTTTTTTTTTTTTTCTCTTCATCGTAATATTATCTTCTTTTTTTTTTTTTTTTAAGTATTCAGAGAATTTGGGTTTTCGCAGCAAACACAATTTGTTACCTTTGATCTCTGTTGCTTATCAGATCCCATTTCAACAACAACAACAACAACAAACACAGATACTTGGCTCAACAGATGGGCATGGGAAACACCGGGAGAGAGGTTTACAGACATATGGCTGGTCCTGATCCTAATGACAACATCGGCCATCTTACAAGGAGGGATCAGAGCACCATTTTTCGACTCAGATCACAACATATACCACTGAACAGTCACTTGAACAGAATCCAACCACAACACTCTCCAGAGTGCCAGCTATGTAACTACCCCCACGAAACTGTTGACCACCGCCTCTTTGAGTGCCCAGCACTCGATGATGTTAGAAAAGTGCTCCTCCCTCCGAGGCCAGATAAGTGGAACACCTTGTACGGAGAAACAAAACAACTTGTGAAAACATGCAGACGTCACTACCTGGCATTGGGCCAAAGGGCGAGAGCCCAAGCACCGCTGGATCAATAACAACAAAATTAGATCCCTTTTCAAACTTTCTTGTTGTGATCTGATTTTGTCCTTCCCTAGCACTGTTGCCCCTCGGTCTCGTACATTAGATATGTTGTATACTTATGTTTTAGTTGCTTTTTCTTGTTCATTGTGTTCAACCGATGAAACCTGTATTTATTAAACTAACTTTATTTTTTTTTTCCTGTACATTATATTTTTTTATTCACCTTGTGTGGTTCCCACGGGTATCTGAGGAGACAAAGGAAATAAAATAACTGATCCCATCGAACCAGGTGACTAAGCTGGTGTGATGCAACCTCATCAGGTGAACATGAACCAGGTGACTAAGCTGGTGTGATGCAACCTCATCAGGTGAACATGAACCAGGTGACTACGCTGGTGTGATGCAACTTCATCAGGTCAACATGAACCAGGTGACTACGCTGGTGTGATGCAACCTCATCAGGTGAACATGAACCAGGTGACTACGCTGGTGTGATGCAACCTCATCAGGTGAACATGAACCAGGTGACTACGCTGGTGTGATGCAACCTCATTAGGTCAACATGAACCAGGTGACTACGCTGGTGTGATGCAACCTCATCAGGTCAACATGAACCAGGTGACTACGCTGGTGTGATGCAACCTCATCAGGTCAACATGAACTGCTTCAGAAACCACCGCTGTAAGAGGGCACCAAGTGTTTTGATGCGTGCTTCCGGTATGGAGGGCATCTGCGCATGCGCATTAAGGGACGAAGACGAAACATTCCTTCATCAGTGATTCTCATTCTCATCATAATCTCACCTTTGGGTTCCCTGTGGAGCATGTGCATTCAATCAGGTCATGCCCAGCTCTCCCGTCTCGTGCCATCCGTTCAAGTTTGTTTCCATGTCTAAAGTCACAGAAACTTCAGCCAGAAACACATCTCGTCTCATGGTGACTCTTAAAATAATAAAGAAGACTTTGAGGTGCTGGCAATGAACAGAGAACTAAAGAAAAAAATCGAAATTCGGCAAATTAAATTTTTGAACGTATACAAAGTATCTTGTTCAAAACTGTAACAGAAAGAAATAGTAACAGCGAATGGTTAAGACACACGGACAGATACACGAAGACGCCGACTGAAAATTGTCAGTCAGCCTTGTCAGTCAACAAGACAGGAAATATCGCAGATCTATTACAGCCAGAATGGAAGGAGAAATAACACTAGATCATAAATACTTGTATGAATAGACGTACATAAATTAGACAGCCGGAATGTACAATCTAGTCAAGAGATGTACAAAAATTAGACTGGGAATTTACCATCCAGTCAAGAGATGTACCGAAATTAGACTCGGAATACACCATCAAGTCAAGAGATGCACAGAAATTTGACTGTCAGAATTTACCATCTAGTCAAGAACCGTACAGAGATTAGACTGTCGGAATGAACCATCAAGTCAGGAGATGTTCAGGTATTAGACTGTCGGAATGTACCATCAAGTCAAAAGACGTACAGAAACTAGACTGTCGAATGTACCATCAAGTTAGGAGAAGTACAGAAATTAGACTGTCAGAGTGTAACATAAAGTCAAGAGATTTACAGGAATTAGAATGTCGGAACTTATCGAATCAGAAGTACATAAATTAGACTGTCGGAATGTACCATCAAGTCAAGAGACGTACAGGAATTAGATGTCGGAAATGCCATCAAGTCAAGTGACAACAAACCAAAGAGATCCATTACCTTCTACTCGGTGGCCGTACTTGATCCTGTCTGGTTTAACTCAGCACGAAATCAATAAAATTGACAGTTAGCGGCTTTTTTTTTATCACTCAACCAAAACACGTTACGCTCGGCTGACCACGCTTTGCCTTGCCTCTTAGACAAATAAGCAATTAGTTCCAATTTTATTGGGCCCTGATTATGACGAAACTTGTCAGTGAATGAACCACGAAGTTAGCGATGTGAGGAACAATCCAGAAGCTTAGATGTTGCACGATTCTTCACCTAGGCCACGCCCAACCGTCAGGTCATGATTTTATCTGGCACAGACAAACAGTTTGAACAGAAGTAAAGTGAAGTTTAGAAATAGAAATTAGGCGAAGGTAAGGAAAGCTAAACCTATCAGGTCAGCCAAGCAGCAGGTGAACTTAGAGCTACACATGACAATGTTCTGGAGTGGATTAAACATAGCCAAGGAAACCGACCTAGATATGTTCGACAGGTAATGTTCAAACTGTGTGTTATTTTATTTATTTGTTTATTTTTATCTCCTTAATTTTATTTGTTCCCTTTGAAACTCTTAGTTAAATATTTTTTTATTGAGTGCTAGCTTTACAGGCATCAAATGTTTACTGGAGTTTTTGGCATACAAGTCTACATCAATAACTGTTACTAGAGAGTATTGCCATGAAAGTGCACATCAGTAACTGTTAGTAGGGTGTTTTCAGGAAATTATAGAACGTAACTGTTATTAGGCTGTTTTCATGAAATTATATATCGGTAACTGTTTTTAGGGTGTTGTCATGAAATTATATATTGGTAACTGTTATTATGATGTCATGAAATTATATGTCGGTAACTTTTATTAGAGTGTTGTTATGAAATTATATATTGGTAACTGTTATTAGGGTGCTGTCATGAAATTATATATCGGTAACTGTTATCTTCTTCTTCGTTCGCCCTGAAAAGGACGGTGGTTGCGTTGTGTCTGTTTACGCCTAAGCTGTGATATCTGCACCTTTCGGTCGACACATCCGACTTCAGCACGGCATTTTTTTTAGGGACCGGGTTTGCCTTCCCATTGCGATGCGCACTCGCTCAGCCAGGCTGCACTGCTGCAGACTGTTTCCAGGACCACCACGTGGAGGTGGAGTGCGGTCTTGACCAGCTCTGGTTCGCTGGTCCTGATGCAAGCAGTACAGCAATGGGTCGCTGACTGCATTCACTATTGCTGCATCTTGGGGTCCCAGGGTAACTGTTATGAAAGGGCTGTCATTATATATATATATATATATATATATATATATATATATATATCGGTTACTGTTATTACTGTGAGGTAAACAAAAATAGGCAATGCGTCTAACTAGGACGACGGACAAAGAAAATTGCATACGTTACGGTCACAAAAGGCTTTCGTCAGGCACAACAAACAAACAAACAAACAAACAAAAACACAGGAGAAAGAAAGCGAGAACTAGGTAAAATACTTATCTTTAAAAAAAAATAAACAAACAAAGGTACATCTGGTAGATGAA